>PISX010009120.1:0-77650 GCA_004024625.1 Mellivora capensis
CTTCCTTGGCAGAAGTGATTATTGACCCTCCTCAAAGAGGGTATATTGACAAAGCATAAGATTTTCATGCCTCCGTTGGACGTTGCATGAAGAATCAGAGCTGATGTTCTGCTTTGCAAGTGAGAGGCCATGATAGGAAGATAGGGTCAGAAAACCCCAAATCTTTGGATTCATCATCCTTCATCATCATCTTTCTGTAAACCACCCTCCTTGGTGTGTATAGTCAGCAGCATCCCTGGGACAGACCATTACCAAACGTCTTGACAGAGCTCTTGTCAGCAGGAGTGCCCAGCTCCCAGGAATGAATCCAGTTCATGGTGTTTGCTCTTTGTTCCTGGGAACAGCCCCTTCCCGGGGTGTTCAATTTTCAGCCACACCTCCTGAGGAGAAAATGCTCTCCCCGAGTCTTCCAAGTGCCAAGTTCGAGCTCCTTCAGTAGCCAAGACAGCTCTATTATTTTTTTCTAAAGTCTCCTCACGTTGCAGTTCCTGTTTTAGTGCAGTGTTTTCTGACCTGTGGGCTTCAGATGCCTGAGAAGTCATTGAATTACCCCAAGAAAATGTGAATCAGTATTTACATCAAGTATGTTTGTAACTGAAAAAATAACATTAATTAATGGTTATTGTGCTTTATATCCTGTTCTGTGCTAAGCGCATTGTATATATCATCTCATCTAATTGCAAATATGTGGGGGCACCTGGGTGGCTCAGTCGGTTAAACATGCAACTCTTGATTTCAACTCAGGTCTTTATCTCAGGATTGTGAGTTCGAGTTCTGTGTTGGGCTCCACACTGGATTTGGAGCCTACTTAAAAAGTAATTAATTAATTAATTAAGTCTTTACAAAAATGCTATGAAGTTTATATAGTAGCTACTTCTATTTTATAGATGAGGAAACTCAGCCTCAGAGATGTTTAGTAAATTGCTTAAGATCACAAAGCTAGCAGATGGATAGTAGTCAAACCCAGGCCATTGAATTTCAGAGTCTACATTCTTAACCATGGTATATCTCTTATATATGTGCAATTACTTTTTTACAAATATCTGTATACATTTTGATTAAAAAGTTCCAGACTTAAAAGCATTATACAATTTATAGTAGATTTTTATTTTATGTTTTTTAATTTTTCTACACTGAAAATTCCTCAACTATTTTATGCTTGATACATAATATATTATTTTTTAAGAGCTTTCTCAAGTCTTGCTCAAAGCCTTTTAAAAATATGATAAAGAAAAACAACTTTGTAAGTTGATGGAAAACCACACTTACAGCTGCTCTTTTTAGTAGCCTTTTGCTGTACCCTGGGGAAGGGATCCCACCACAGATTATGCCCTTGACTGAAATGAGCACCAAAACACCTTTCAATGAAGACCTTGAGTTACATTAATGCACCAAACCTGACACAAATTAATTGAAATAAAATAAGGTGGAATTATTTTAATTGACCAGCTATTTTATTCATTTGTTGATTCACCCTTCTAACAAATTTTTATTGGCTCCTAGTAGTCATTGAGTTAGAAACTAACTCAAGAAATGGTCTTGGCCAATTGCAAGGCAATATGATACCTGACTAGTTATTTTGCCGCTAAAACTCTTTCCTTTCCTTATTTTTTGTATTTATATTCTAGATACCCTCACTTAAAAGAAATCACTTAGCAAATGGAAAACTTAAGAAATACAGATTTAGAATTTCACGCTAAAGAATCACCAGGTCCCACTCTACCTGCTCCCCAAGCTTCAAAATTTCACCCGTCATGGGTTACTCTACAGGGATGTTAGGTATGTTAGCTGCTAGCTACATCTTTGAATCCATACTTAATGGGTTCATATGGCACATACTGTATGGGTGCTCTGTTCAGGTGCAAATGGGATTCCAGGAAAAGTTCTCAAAGAGCTTTTACTTCTGTTTTTTATTCTAAAGAGAAATTCTGATTAATAGATTTTTAGGGAATTCTATTTCAAATTTTTAAGTTAGAATCAGGAGGCAGGCCAGACATAAAGGAATTTAAAGAGCTTTTGCCTCTCTAAAAATCTGCATCAAGACAGGTTTGCTACCCCAGTGACATGGCCCACATGTAAAAGCTGGGCTTGCTACTACCTCTCGGCCTGAAGCCCATTGTGAGTAAACTGCTAGGTACAGCGTGCTTGTAAGAACCCTTCTGTGCTTTGTAGGCCTCCTCTTTCCCACTGTCTACATTTCTATCCTGAGTGCTCTGTCAGTGTGGAAGCTCTGCTACTGGCCAACAGACTTGCTTGGTACGTCTGCTCAAGGCACCTGTCCCAAATCTGCATAGTAAGGTTCTCCCTACATGTTAGGATCCCTGATGAGGTGGTTTCAAATACCATGGCTACTTTTATCTTTCACCTGAATGTTGCTCTTTCCATTGATAACTATTTTCATTAATTCGACAAATATTTATTGAGTGTCAAGCATTGTTCTAGGACCTGGGACTATAATATTGAACAAAAATAGAACAAAACAAAACAACAAACCCTGCTTTCATGGAACATTCTATAGATACCAAATCTTGGTGATTGGACTCCTCCCTCATCTGCTACCACTGAATACTTTTCCTTATACCTGAAAACCCTATTTCCAGGTTTCAATTTTCTATAGTTTGCTGTCCCACTGAAGTAAAAGGATCCAATCTTTTTGCAAGATAGAGTGTTACATGAAGAAAAGGTACATGACCAAGAGCAAGTACATAAGGCTAGCAAAACCCTAGAGATCAAAATGAGTTAAGGTTTACAAAAATGTGGGAAGCAATAATTATAATTTTTGAAGTTTGAATTAAAAAAAGGAACAAAGAGGCAGTAGGCCTATTGGGTGGCATAAAGGCAGCAGTGATCTATTGTTGAAATAGAAAAAAACTATGCTATTAAAGCTCAGTTTTACTTCTTTCTTCTTACTGGCAAGAGGAGAGACACATTAGCAAAAGAAAGGGAAGCCCAAGGTGGAAGAATTTATTTAATTTAAATAGTCTCTTAATTCTAGTAAATTGCATTCCAATGTTTTGTGAAAAATGTGCAAATTATTTGCTGATCCAACCTGAAAGTAGAAATATAAAGAATGGTAGAAATTCCAGTTTACTGGAGATACGTAAGTACTGTCTCTACTTTTAAAAAGTGGAAGGGAGGGGTGCCTGGGTGGCTCAGTGGGTTAAAGCCCCTGCCTTTGGCTCAAGTCATAATCCCAGGGTCCTGGGATTAAGCCCCACATTGGGCTCTCTGCTCTGCGGGGAGCCTGCTTCCTCCTCTCTCTCTCTGCCTGCCTCTCAGACTCCTTGTGATCTCTGTCAAGAAAATAAATAAAATCTTTAAAAAAAAAAAAAAAGTGGAAGGGAAGTTTTTCATAATCAATGCCAGTGACTTGATCTTGGATTTTTAAAAGGTCTATAAGCTATTTACTGATAGACAAGGCCCACAGGCCTGTGTGGTGTGTGTGTGTGTGTGTGTACTTATGGGTCACATCTATGATGTGGTCACATCCAGAATGGTCTTGGTGTGTTGGCCTTGGGCATGAAGGCCTCAGGATGGTACCTGAATCTTCTTCAGTTGTTCCAGGTGTTTATAGAGCTTATTTTCCAGACCATTAGCCAGGACCTGCATGTAATTTCCATCCTTCATGTCATTCTGTGTGTTCCAGAAGCAGTCTGTGATCTTGTATTGGCTTGGGTTCTACATGAGGGTGATCACAAGTTCCACTTCATCCTCAGTGACCTCTCTTTGTGAATCAATGTTTATGTTCCTCAACCCCACACAAGAATATCTTTGTCCTGCAGCCTTACTGGCAATGATGGCAAAAGCTATTTTTAGCAGTCCAGCAAATGGTGAGTACTCACAAAATGTGCTGGAATTTTTGAGTTCACTAGAAAAATGGTGGTGGTATGCAGGCCTCTTGTGGGGGAGAGATGTTGGATTTTAAAGAGTTGGTTTGGAAGCTTTTGTGTCAGGAGTGGGCATATTATGACCCACAGTCCAAATTCATCCCATTGCTTATTTTTTTCAATAAAGTTTTACTGCAACAAAGCTATGCCCCCTTTTTTTATGACTACTTTTGTGCTATTAGAGCATTTTTTGAGAATTTACAGCAGAGACCATAGGACCTGTGAAAGCCCATTTTTACTAAGTGTAAAATTTGCTATATTTACTATCTGTCTTTTTGTAGAAAAAAAATTGCTGATCCCTTCTCTAGGTAAAGAAGCATGGGAACTAGGACTCGAATGCTAAGAACTATCTAATGAAACAATATTGGGGTGGGGAAGGCAATCAGGTTTACTAGCTATATCAGAGAAATGCTGTTTACGTTGAACACCTCATGTTCACTAAAAATTCAACCACCATTACTAGAGTATTCACTATATGCCAAGTACTGGGAATGTGACTATAAATAACTGTTGGGTAGAGGAGACACATCTAAAAAGGAATAATTCAAAATAAAGTTGTACTTGGTATGAGAAGGGTGTGTTCAGAATGAAGAGAGATCTCTGAGCAGGGAGTTTATGAACCTAAAGAAGACAAAGTGCAAGTTGAAACTAAAGAATGAGTGGGAATTAGCTCCTTGGTGAAGTAAGATATTCCAAACAGATCTTTTTCAGCAGTGGTACAGGGCACAAGGTAGTGTTTTTAGTGAGAAAATAAGACTCAGCATGATACTGTTATAAAGTGCACAGTGAAAAATGGCAGGAGATGGAGGTTGAGGCCAAGTTCAGAGAAGGAATTTTTGCCAAGTTGATGAACAGGAACTTTATTATAGAAGCAAAAGAGAAGTACTGAAGCATTTTAGTTGCTGGAATAAAATTGTCAGATTTGCAAATTAGATGAATCTCTTTGGCAATGATGTAAGTCAAAATAGGAATCCAGGATGGGGCACCTGAGTGGCTCAGTGGGTTAAAGCCTCTGCCTTTGGCTCGGGTCATGATCCCAGGGTCCTGGGATCGAGCCCCGCATCGGGCTCTCTGCTCCGCGGGGAGCCTGCTTCCTCCTCTGCTTCCTCCTCTCTCTGCCTGCCTCTCTGCCTACTTGTGATCTCTGTCAAGTAAATAAATTAAAAAAAAAAAAAAAAGGAATCCAGGAGCCTGGCTTAGGTGACACACCAGTAGAATCCAGTCAAGAAGAGGTTAGTGCCTGGACTAGGGTAGTAGTGGTATGGATTGAGAAGAACAGATATGAGAAATATAAGATGTGAGACAGGCATACTTTAGGGACGTTTGATTTAATGATGCAAAAGGATGATAAATCAAGAATAATTCATAGATTTCTGGTATGGTACCTAGATAAATCATGTATCAGTAGCTGATATGGGAAAATTAAAAAAGAGAATCAAGTTTGGGCATGGGAGAGACAATGAACCAGTTCTGAACATGTTGATGGGAGGAACTTGTAGGTTATCTATTTGGAGATTTCTAGCAAACAGTTACATCCTGAAGTTTAGGGGGAAGATGGGACTAGTCAGCCATGTGTACAACTAATGATTGAAAATATATTAGAAAAGCATGTACATTAGGAAAGCAGGGATCCCAGTGGAACCATCAGGAAATCCAACATTTCTGAGTGATGAGCAGAGAAGGAGTAACCCATAAAGGAGACCAACAAGGAACTATTAAAAAGTGAGGAAGATGGATGGAACTAGAGGGAATTATGCTAAGCGAAATAAGTCAATCAGAGAAAGACAATTATCATATGCTCTCACTCATATGTGGAATTTAAGAAACAAGGCAGAGGATCATAGAAGAAGAGAGGAAAAAAATGAAACAAGATGAAACCAGAGAGGGAGACAAACCATAAGAGACTCTTTAATCATAGGAAACAAACTGAGGGTTGCTAGAGGGGAGGGAGATGGAGGGATGGGGTGACTGGGTGATGGACATTGGGGAGGATATGTGTTGTATTTAGTACTGGATATTATATAGGACTGATAAGTCACAGACTTGTACTCCTGAAACAAATAATATATTAATTAATTGAATTTAAATTTTAAAAAAGTCAGGAAGAGGGCTCATTGTCCATAAATCCCTTATGGAAAATGGATAATTATGGTCTGGATAAAATTAACATTAGGCAGACTGAAACTATTTGAAAGAGTACATCCAAATGCACTGATTAATGCCCAATGTCAGCCTAGAGAGAGGACCCTAGACAAGAGAAGCTAGACTCTCCATTATATTCAGCTTTTCAATTAATGTCTTAGATAAAAGACACCTCCTTAAATGTTTGAACTATGAGAAACTGAAAGGAATAGAAAACATGTTACATAAAAAAATTAGGATGTGAGAAATCTTGAATGACTATAGCCACAGGTTCTATCCAATAAAATAAAATTTTAAAAGGATTAAAGTTTCAGTAGTAAAGTACATGATGTGAAAATGTGACTTAGCAATTTATTGTAGAAAGAAAAAACTTATAGGAACTAGTTGATAATTAACTTAATATAAGTTAACAGCATGAAGTAGGTGCAAAAAAGAGGTAGGATGATTTAGACTGACTTAATTGAAGAATAGTGTCTAGAATAGTGATTCTCAAACTTTACTCCCCATGATAATCAGCTGGGGAATTTTTATTGCTCCTTCCGTTCCATACTAATTAAGTCAAAATCTTAGGGTGGGAGGCAGGTGGTGGGGCCTAGGCATCAGTAAAACTCCACAGGTGATTCCAGTGTGCAGCCATATTTGAGAAAAAGTGAATAGGGTTGAGAACAAAAAAATAGAATAATGGTTTTTAACTGGGAGCAGGAGACATTAGAATCACCAGGGGGTATTGTTCAAAATACATATGACTGAGCCCCCAATAAGCCTTTTTCGTTGGGGTTCTAATATACCACCCCTCTCCACCTGGGTTGAGAACCACTGGTCTAGAATAGCTCTACTCTGTACTGCTCAGACCATCCCTAAGGTCTTGAGTTTGTTCTGGCTGCCTCTCTTTACAAAGGCCTGTAGATTAGAAGCCTCAAACTGGTGGCCACAGGCTGGATCTTTGGTCCTGGGAGATGGGAGAACAGTAGGGATTAGGAGGGTGGTAGCTAAAAAATGAAACATTGTCAATATTTTTAAAACCAAGAAATTTCATATGATCTTGATTTTCAGGTTTCCTTAAAAAATGGTGAGCTCTGGCAAATCTGAGCCCACCTACCCCCTTGCAATGATCACTTAGTGCCCAGTCATGGCTGCCAGCTTTAGAACAGGGCTGTACTCTCTAGCCTTAAGTTCACTTATTTACATTTTCACACAAGCTCCCAAAAATGCTTGAGTTGGCTACCCCTACTATAGACCAATGGGTCATGTTCTAGGGAAGAACGGGAAGGTGGAAAAATCTTAAAAGTATGTCTTATAAGGAGTGCTTGAAAATATCTACAGTATTAGATAGAAGAGAAAACCAAGTAGGGTTCTTCACATTCTTGGGTCATCGTCATGTGGAGGAGGAACTAGACTTGCTTGGACCCAAAATGAAGAAGTGGTCCTAGTGGGTAGAAGCCACTGGGAAACAGATCTAACTCCACCTCCCAACTAATTTTCTAATAAGCAGAACTGTCTAAACAGGAAGGTATGCCTTTAGAGATAGTGAGTTCTCAGTCACAGATGTGTGTTGGGTTAGATGTCTGACACCTCTGTGAGGGATAAGGCAGGCTTGGGATGGGTTTTGGGGTAGAAACTGCAGTGGGGCTTGGGATGGATGCCATTTGATCAGGGATCTTGGTGTCTGCAACCAAGGGGCAGTTACTGAAAACTACTTCTTAATGAAGTGTTGACTCACAACCAAAAGGTCAATTTGAGTTCATATTGACAATCCAAAGAGAGCTAAGCAGAGTTAAGGGGGGGTGCAAATTAGGGAGAGCAGTTTGGAGCCAATAGTGGTGACAGGGTAATCTGGAGCAGTTCCTGAGTTTAGGGAAAAGGAGGGGAAGAGTAGGGTGATATTGGTAAAACCAACTCTGGTCTTTCCACTTTAGGTACAGTTGGGCCAGAGCGCTAAAGGGACTGTCAGCCCTGAGTTGGAATGTGGGGGGGATACTCTAGCATTATATGAGATATGTCTTCTAATGGGCTTCCTAGCTGTGGTAGATTCTGATTCCAGCTTTGAAAATCACCACACCTGAGATCCAATAATAATTTGCGTAATTTTTGCCTTTTCTGATTACAAATTTGTGTTTTGGGATAAAGTTGACCATCTTCCAACATTTGTAATCTTTTTTAAATTGTGTGAAGAATAAGGTTAGGAATGATATCAAAATAATTTCAAAATTAATGAACCCATATTCAGGTGTCATAGGATTTTTTTCTTTAAAATAGTTTAAACTTTTCTTCTGATTATAAAATTTATGCTCTTTCTTAAAAAAAGAGAGAGAGAGAGAAAATCACAAGAAAATTAGAATCACCCATAATTGTATCACCTAGAGGTAAATACAGCATAATTTGGAATGTTTTCTCCACTCTTTCATTGTGCAAGAGGAAATTTTTTTTAAGATTTTATTTATTTTAGAGAGAGAGAGAGCCTACTCAAGCAGGGGAAGGGGCAGAGGGGGGGAGGTAAAGGGGGGAGTGGGAGGGAAAAGCAGATTCTGCATTGAGCTTAGAGCCTAAGAAGGGCTTGATCTCAAGACCTGAGCCAAAATCAAGAGTCTGCTTAACTGGCTGAGCCACCCAGGCACCCCAAGGAAATTTTAAAAAAATAATAATTAAACGTGAAATAAAATTCTAAAAAACTGTTACAGAATTTTTTTTCACTTATCTCTAACTTTTTTTTCATAATTAAATATGGAGGATGTGTAGAATGGTGGATAAGAATATGCATTGTTCTGCACTTACACTGCCATGGGTCTTGAGTTCACAATGTAGAACAATGTAGAAATTCTTTTTTTTTTTTTTTCTTTTAGGTTCCTGGACCCAATTCTAATGTGGTAGTGGGGTTTTCCCCTCAACACCAAGCAATTCCCAGATACCAGCAGGGTGTCCAAGGGTTCAACTCAATTCTGACATTATCTACCTGGAGATAGCATCAGATTCCATAGGTTAAGAATTCAGTCCTGTAAGACTGCACCCTTTATGCTTTGCATGCCAGTTGCAAACCCCAGGCTATTACCTCAATAACCTCTACCTTAGGCTTGGATAATTTGTGCAAGTGGCTCACAGAACTCAGGGAAATACTTACTTAAATTTATCACTTTATTAAAGGGATGAAAGAGATGAATCAACAACCAGATAAAGATACATAAGGTGAGATCCCTAGTAAAGGAGTTTCTGTCCTTGTAGAGCTCGAGGCTTGAAGTTGAAGTGTCGTTGAAGTGTTCTGGTTCCCCATGCATGGAAGCTACCTTAAAAAGAAAGAAAAAAAAAAAGATTAAAAAACTGTTCTCTTTGGTTTTTATGGAGGCCTCATTACATAGTCATGATTGAGTAAGTCACTGACCATTGGCTGATTCATCCTCCAATACCTCTCTCCTCCTCAGAAATTAGGGAGTAGGAGTAAAAGTTCCAACCCGCTAATCACATGGTCCTCCTGGCAACCAGCCCTCTCCTTTGGGGCTGACCAAATATCATCTGAATGACCAAATATATATTTCTTGTAAGTCATTAGATCACATTTTTCTAAAAGAGATGGCAAAAAAATCTTAATTCGCTTTTTAGCTGGTCTGAAATCCTAATAATAAATAGACACTAAAACATATACAGAGAAATTTATAGATTACTGCATTCAACAAAAGCAGAATGTATATTCTTTGTATATATGAACATGTATATATGAATTCTATGTATATACGAACACATGAATGTTCAAAGTGGCTTTATTTGTAGTATCCAAAGTACCCACCAACAGGTGAACAAATAAATCGTGAACTACACATATAGGGAACTACTATTCAGCAATAAAAAAAAATGAACTATTCATCTACCCATCAATATTGGTGAATCTCAAAGTAATTATGCTGATTGATAACCTAGACAAAAAAGAGTACATACTGTAACAGTCCATTTACATAAAGTTTTAAAAAAATACAAACTCATCTATAGTGATAGAAAGCAATTAAGTGGTTGCTTCAGAATAGAGGAAGGGATTACAAAGGTGTAAGAGGAAACTTTGGGGGATGATGGATTTGTTTTGTTTTTTTTTCTAAATATTTTATTTATTTGTCAGAGAGAACAAGCAGGGGGAGTGGCGGGCAGAGGGAGAAGCAGGCTCCCACTGAGCAAGGAGTGGCAGAGAAAACAAGCAGGGGGAGTGGCGGGCAGAGAGAGAAGCAGGCTCCCGCTGACCTGGGACTCGGTCCCAGGACCCTGGGACCATGACCTGAGCCGAAGGCAAATGCTTAACCAACTGAGCCATCCAGGTGTCCTGATGGATATGTTTATTATCTTAAATGTGGTGATGGTTTTGCAGGAAGGAATATCAAACTTTTCAAATTATACCTTTCAAATATGTGCAGTTGATTGTGTGTCAATTATGCTACAAAAAGCTATTCTAAAAAAGAACAAACTCATGTATGCCTCCTTTTGAGCTCTGTGCTCAGGTTTCATACACACATGCTTTTGAGGCTCCTGCGGTTGGTGACCTTAACTGTTTAGCATATGGAATACTGTGATCATTGAGCTTCTCTCATAGAATATCTTTGAGTGTGCCTGGGTAACTCAGTCAGTTAAGCACCCCACCTCCTCATTTTGACCCAGGTCATGATCTCAGGGTCAGACATTGAGGCCCACATGGGGCACTGTGCTGAGCATAGGGTCCGCCTGAGATTTTCTCTAAGCCCCTTCCCCCACCACTCATGCACCCACACATGCACACATGCACACTCTCTCTCTCACTCTCAAAAAAAAAAAAAAGAAAAAAGAAAAAAGAAACATCTTTGGTGGCTGCTGAAGATAGCCTCTTAACCATGCCTGTCTCACTTGGTATTGAACCCAGTGTAGTCAAGCCTCCTCTACCCTTTTTCCAAGCAATGTCAGAAAGTATAGGATGCCACGAGATTGTGAGCTCCCTGGGGCAGAAACTACCCATCATTCAACTTTGTCATTGTGAATTCATCACATCTAGGGCCTGGCAGGTGTGAAGTATATATCCGTATACTGACAGGAATTGAGTGGAATCACAGTTTTCTGAACAATGTCTATTGAATCGACTCATAGGTTTCCTTTGGTTAAGAATTTTATAAGGAGTCCATTAACTCAGGTAGTTTTCACTGTTGGGTCCAAGGTACAAAGTCCCACAGCAGATAAATTATCTGACCACTTTGCAAGAGCCTGAAAAATGATACTGGAGTATTTGGCAACTGAGTTTGACTAGAGTCTTGGCCTGTAGCCTGTGTCTCAGCTTTCTTCCTAGCTGATAAACCTTCAGTCAGATTGGTGGTCTGGCTCTTTTGCATTCATCCTCGAAATCCTGCCTTATGGCTCACCCCTGCCCACCCTAATGGTTCTTGACTGTTTACCAACAAGCCCCTCCCAACTCCCCCTCCCAACAAACAAAATACTGCTATAGGAGCACAAGCTAAAATTACTTCTCGGTGGTTCATTCCCAACCCTGGCTGCACATCAGGATCTCACCTGGAGAGATTTTAAAAACCTGGTGAGTGCCATCTCAGTCCAATTAAATCAGAATCCCTGGGTGTGACCTCTGGGTACAAGGTGGTTTGTGTTGTTGTTATTGTAGTTTTAGCTCCACAGAGAGTTGGAATATGCAGCTAGTTGAGAACAACTGGTAGGTCAATGGTATCACCTTTTTGTGTGGAAGGTCAGCACTTTCTTAATATGTCTGACAAAACCTGACTGCCTTTATGAACTACGTTTTCCTGAAAGGCCAAGTTCTCTCATTGGTTATGTATGGGTCATGGTAGTTATGAGAAGAGTTACCCTGTAATTAAAATAAGATGAAACTTAATTCCCATAGGAAATTACATTGTACCATACAGTAAATTATACTTTTCATTGGGAAATTATAAAAAAAGAATTTAGCACTGGCTAGAATAATATAATGTTTAATTTTTTAATTACATAATTAAAAGATAATTAGCTGAATAGGTAATCATTTGTCTAATTGCAGTGATTAAATGATTGCTTCCATAATGTAAATTACCTTCCATCATAGTCAGCGATCTAAAATATTTTCTAAACAGCTAGGGGTATTTTAAACATTGGATCATTTTATGAATAAATGGCCTATATTTGGTTGATGGTCTCCCTGTGACCAACTTGTCAGGGGCACCAAGGAAGAGACCAGGAGTTCAGGCATCCTGAGCTGCACGGGTCTATCAGAATCTCCGGGTCTTAGCTAAGCAGGTTGGTGTCCCAAGCATAACCCAGGGGCAGGGAAGGAAGGAGACTGCAGGAGCTCGGGGCTCATTGTGGTATGCTAGATATTGCATTTGTGTCTTTAAAAACTCTGAGTCTCAGTTTCTTCACCTGTGAGGAGGGGATAATATCACCTGGCTTAAGGATTGTTGCTATTATGTACTTAGTAATAAAGCTCTTAGCATAATACCTGGCATACAGTTAATGCTTAAGAAATGGTAGTAATTATTATCTTTTAAGTTTTTTTGTTTTTTTGTTTGTTTGTTTGTTTGTTTGTTTTGTGCCAGAGCTTTCTTATATTGTTCCTGGTCCTTTATTTGGCTGTCCATAGAGAGGACCTGTGGCGACACAAGGACACCCCAGACTTAGGTCACTGGATTCTGGATGACGGTTGCTGGTGCTGCAAGATGGAGTGGCAGGTGGGGGTGAGGGTAAGTTCATTTGTATGGGTCTCTCCTATGGAGGAGGGCTTGGGCACTAGGGTAAGCCCAAGTCTGGAGGGAGAGAGTATCCTTGCCTTCAGCACTGCTCCAAAGCTAGCCTCACAGATCCAAACTAGACAGCGATCAGGAGATGTAACAGTGGAAATCAAGCCTCTTTAACAAACACTCCTAGGGGAGACCTGAAGTCTATCTTAAGCTCTTAGCAAAGAAAAACACATGTTTTTCTTTTTTATATTTTTCAAGGTTTTTCCTTCCTGACTTTCCTTTCTCTGACATTATACACACTAATTGAAATTGAGCTAGATATTCTGCATCCAAGTGGAGAGATCTGGAAAAGCTCATCTAGATTTGTGCTTTTAAAATGGGTTTTCAGTCTCCTGAGCTGAGTGACTCAGAGGGGCTAACAGCAGAAGAGGATAGGGTTCCACATTAACCCCCAATGTTTCCACACATCAGATTTGGCGATTCTACTTTGATCTGTTTTGTTTCTTAGGGTTTTTTATTTTTTATTTTTTTATTTTATTTATTTATTTTGAGAGAGAGGCAGTGAGAGAGCGAGGAGATGAGCGAGGAGAAGGTCAGAGGAAGAAGCAGACTCCCTGTGGAGCTGGGAGCCTGATGAGGGACTCGATCCCGGATCTCCAGGATCATGACCTGAGCCGAAGGCAGTCGTCCAACCAACTAAGCCACCCAGGCATCCCTTCTTAGGGTTTTTGAATAAAGTTCTACTTGCAAATAAGGATTCTTGTACTAAAAAAAAAAAAAAAAAAAAAAAAAAAAAAAAAAAAAAAAAAAAATTGAAAAACTAGAGAATTAGTAACTTTTCCATGTTATAAATGGAGCTTAGTGTTGTAAAGTGACTTGTTTGAAGTTATACATTTAAAAAATAATAGAACTAGGACTGGTAAATTAGTTCTTCTGATTTTCAGTCCAAAGACATGGTCCCCTATATCCATGCCTCTTAGAAGATAGGGAAAGGCAGGTAGGAATACATGACACACTTTCCAGGCCACGGCTGTGTGAACACACTACAAGAGAAATCTTCCAGCCAAGTGAAAGGAAGGCTGCATAGTCTCCGCATCTTTATAGTGGAGCCAACACCCGAAAGGAAAACCATACAAAAAAGGGACACAGAAAGGGCATATTTTCTCTTCATTCCTCTCTTCCCTTGGAAGCTTTCTATTGTGTTGCCAATTAAGCAGCATTACTTGGGATAGGCAGCTTGGAAGCCCTAACAAAGGTTTGTACATTGTAACCAGGAGTGGCCTGAGGATCCTGGAGCACATTCATTTCATGACAGATCCTCAGGAAAATGTTACAGAGAAACTTAAGTATCTATATATTTCTCACTGCTAAGACTTAGGACTCCTTAATTATGAATCACCCCTGGTGGTACTCAGCTGTAGCATTAATGGGCAATCAATAGCTGGCAAAAGGATATGCCCTATTCAAAGGTATTTAATGGAACTCTGTGGTTCCCATCAACCATACTGCATGCATTCCTTTTTCCTTGACCCTAGACTTTAGTTATGTTCTACCCTCGTGATCTCACTTCAAAGTGTGACATGATTCTCTCTTGGAATCTTGATTTCTGGCTCATCTATCATCTAGTAAGGTCTTATTTCAGCACCCTCCACCATAATCTTAAGCATTCCCACATACCCCACCTTTAGTTAACATACAACTAAGTAAAACAGTGTTTGCTTCTCTCCATTCCCAGTTCTATGCAGAATGCTGTGGATAAGTTCCTCCTACATACAAATTCCAGTGTTGCTGAGGAGAAGAAATCCTTTATATGTGTAGGGTAGATGACAGGAATGAGCGTTGAATGGAAAGAACATGGGCAAACATCTAGACAGATGAAGAAAAGTAATCAACCTGGGCAAAGAAATAAAACACAACCATTGGTTAAGTCTTGAGTGATCAGGACTGGTAATATGATGTCACTCCCTGGGTTGAGTATGGTCATGCACATATAGCCACAGAATCCCTGCTAGGGCAGGACTATACATGGAAGCCAGACCACGTGGCAATTATTCTCTTTAGCACCATATTGCTTTGAGAAGCTTGCCAATCACTATTGCTAAGCCTCCATCTAGATTCTTCTACCTTATTTCAAAGCCACAACATTATTCTGGTTGGCAACATGAGGTGGAGTGGTTTTTGTTTTGTTTTGTTTTGGGTTTTGTTTTTTTGGTTTGTGTTTGTTTGTTTTGAGGAGTAAAATAAAGACAAGGTAATTATGTTGTTAGCAAGAAGTATTCAATACAATATGTTTTGGGTTGTTTTAATATTACAACTTAACTAAATTGACCTTGGTTTTATACAAGTTGAATAGAGATGTATTTCTCTGATTTAACAAAGGGCTGGAAGAAAATATTTATGCATGCACCATCTAACTACCTCTCTGTAGCTAAATGTAATTTAGCTAAAATGTAATTTTCCAGCAAAGAATTTGTGGGGAATTAAAATGAAAAGAAGTAAAGCCTTGGGAAAGTAGCACCAAAATGGATGGAAAATATGAAATTATCTCAAGTCCAAAAAAATCTGTTTCTTATAAAGAATTGGAGATCTGTTACACTTTAGAATTATTTACATTTCTTCAAAAATGTTCTCACTGTCAGTGGAAGAATAATATGTGAAGAAGTATCTTTTGTCACATGAGCCATGTAATAAAGAGCTGGGAAAGTGTCCAAAGGACTCATCCAATCCAGTCCTTTGAGTCCAATAGGATGATGACCTCAACTGCTTGAAATAAGTGCTTCCTGTCTAATTTTGCTAGCTCTTTCTTTTATGTAAAAACAAGCACACAACCAAATTAAAAAAGGAAGACCTATTTTTCTTCTTGATTTTTAAAATTTCTTTAAATAAAAATTTATCCCAAACATTATATATTTTAGACTCAGTTTAGCTCTGTTTTTTTTTTTTTATTTCATGTAGTATCAATACTAGGAAAAGGATCGAGTAATCGGCAATGTGCTAAAAATTTCCCAACACATATGAATTTAGCTTTACATATATAAAATAAAATGTGCTGATCTGAAGGGGGATTAGTTAGAATTAACAACATTGAAAAAAAAGGAAAACTGTAGAAGAAAATCTTAGTGGCGCTCCTTCAGCCACTATTTAGGGGAAAAGGAGTGTTGTGTTAGTCACCAGACTTGAAGCACTGAGATCACACTGGGCAACTCACATCTATTTTGAGATCAATCTATTAGGATGCTTTAGCTTGCAGATATTAAACTTGAAATTCAATTGGGCCCTGATTCAATATTTATCAAGAAAACTATTACTGTTAGGATTTCTGTGATGCTCCATCCATAAAGAAAAAATAAACTTCACCCTGGACAGACTATAGAATGTTTAGTTGGAGTCAAAGCTAGAAAACTTCTTCTAGGAGCAAGCAGCCTCTAGAAAGTCTTTTGGTTTGAGACTGTCCTGGTTTGTGCCTGGGTCACCGGTGAAAGGAGTTCTGTTCCTGAATTACAACCAGTGGTGCTAGGAATCCACACCTGGGCTGGAGCGTGTGCAAACGGATATCAGGGAGCCAAACACAAAGCTGGAGCCATGTTTCCTCCTTTAGAGAATACGTCTCTTAGCTGTGCCTGGAGTGAGTAAGCCTCCAGAGTTAGTGAATTCTATAGATGAGCCAGGGTTCTAGCAGTCTTTGGGACCGATGTGCTTTTCAGTCTTAGAATCCCTTCCATCTTCCATCCCATCCAAAGGAAAAGAATCCTTTTCCATCTACAAAGCCACCAGATAAAATTGGCAAAGGTAAGGATCCAGATGAATTTTTGATGTGTATTGTATATCTGCAAGAGACCTAGATTCTATACTTGTTTTTTTCATATTTAAGACTTTGCACTTCTTATCTCTCATGGGCAGGGTGGGGGTGTTTGGGGGAATATTTGTCATTAATATACGTGGATTGTCTGGGAATTTCTAAATGGAGATGATTTAATTTTCTGACAACAAGGTGGTAATTTACTTCTACACCTATAGTTCCATTAAGATGTATGCTTTCTCTTTGGACATATGGTCACACACTGAAATTTTTTCTAGCTTTTACTTATTTTTATTTATAACCTGGCAGAGTTGATTATCTCCAGGGAATACCAGTGACGTGCTCAAAGTGCAGCTAGAGAGGGGCTCTGGAGATAGACATTTTTAATTAAATTAAAAATTCTCCAACACATGCCCATGTAAAAACGAACCTGATAGTGCAAGGATGCTTGTTCCTGAAACAAATCTGGGACAAATTTAAATCTGTATCTACTCAGAGCCAGTATATTCTTCTGTGCTTACTGTACTGGGGTTGATGTGGGTGGAGATGCAGAGGGAGAGCCAAGAAAGAAAAAGAGGATTACACACACACGCATGTACATCTGAAGATGATGTGTTCACTTATCTGCAATATATAAAACTAGATGTGTCCTCGAGAGCTGATGAATTAAAATTATCAAACACCTTTTTGGCATCTAATAACTGTGTGGTCTTTAATCCCTTTTTAAAAAGTTTGTTGGTGCAAAGAATGATGATAGATTTCTTGCTATCAAACCACACTTGGAGTCAGGAATACACTCTACTTATTCACACAGTATCCTTTGAAACTCGAGTTCCTGGAGTTTAGTGGACACAGTGGTGCGCTGCTCAGGTGCTGCTATCAGTAGGAGGCGCTCTCCTCTCCTCTCCAATCCCCTCAGCTGTAAGAAGTGTTGGGGTTGCTGATGGCTCGCAGCTGAGTCCCTCCTCTGAGAGCAGTCTGCCTTCCGTGACTGGTGCAGAGCTCTCTGTGGGTTAGGCTGGAGCCACTGTTGTAACTGAATTGCAGTTTAACTTCTCTCCCTACCTGGGTTTCACCTCTCACTTTCTTGAAGGTGTTCTTTTTGAGAGCACTTTCCAAAACACCGTTGGCATGTATATTTCTAAATCAGAATCTATCCAGGGAACCTGGAACTAAGACAGAAGCAAGTTGCATTTTATTTGCTAACATTTTAATCAAAATGTTTGTAGCTGCAATTTTAAGTGAGATGGGTCTAGCATTTCTTAAAAATCATCAGGCTTTGGAATTAAAATTAACCCGACTTCATAAAATTAATTAGGACCCCCCCCCCCCTTTTCCCATGGTCTGGAAATGTTTAAACGTAGGAATCATCTGTTATTTAAAGATTAAACCCATCTGGTCTTTGGGCCTTTTTCCACGACAGATTCTTAATCACTAGTCCGACATCTTCTGCAGTGATTGGCAATTTAAGTAACTTATATTTTGTTAGGAAATCATTCACTTCCTCTGTGTTTTCAAATTTGTAGCCATCGACTTGCAAGCAGTAATCTCTTATAATTCTTTTAATCATGCCTGTATCTGTGGTTTGTCTCCTCATTTTTAATCCTGGATATTTTTCCAAGTGCCCTCTCGTGTGTGCTTAACCATGCACACTCTCTCCTTTAATCAAGTTCACAGAGTTTGTCTACTTTATTGGTCTTAATTTTTCTTTTTTTTTGTCTTTTGGATTTATTTATCCTTTATCTGCTTTATTTTGGTTTGTTTTGTCTTCTAGTTTATTTCAGCTTTTACTTTCTTTGTTTCTTATCCATTTCCTAATTTCTGATAAATGAATACGAGGTTTCTTTGTTTTTCTGCTTTTTTCTTTAACAATAAAGACATTTAAGGCAATGAATTCACTCAGCATGTAGATTTTAATATTCCCTAATTGCTTTCTTAATATTTGTTCACATTTTCTTTTTGATTCATAGATCAACCTTCTGAAAGCTAAAGCTTTTATAATTTAACTTTATTGCAGTATGGTCAAGGAAGATAACTTAAATATTTTTTTCCTCTATGTATTTTCTGAAACTTTAATTTGTGAAGCTTTTCTCTTTGGCCAAATAGATGTTTGATTTTGTAAATGTTTCACGAACCTGTGGGAGAAAATATATATTTTCTACTAAAAGGGATTTAAGGTTCTACATATATCAGATAAAATTACTGAATTGTCGAATTGTCTAGTAGGTGTATCCAATTCTGGAAGACCTCTATTTAAGTCTATCTAATTGTAGTTTTATCAATTCTCCTTACAGTTCCAATAATTTTTGCTTATATTTTTTAGCTGACGTAATATGTGAGCCTGACTTCCACTGAAATTTTGAACTAATGTTACAAGGTGTTACCTTATTAAATATTAAACATTTTTCTTCTTAAAAGTTGTCATAGAAAGCAACTTAAGGGGCACCTGGGTGGCTCCGTCAGTTAAGCGTCTGACTTTGGCTCAGGTCATGATCCCAGGGTCCTGGGATCCAGCCCCACATCAGGCTCCCTGCTTCTTGGAGAGCCTGCTTCTCCCTCTGTCTTCTCCTACTTCTGTGTTCTCTCTCTCTCTCTCTCAAATAAATAAAAAATTTTTCAAAAGAAAAAAAAAGCAGCTTAATGATTTTGATAAGAGTTTAACTTCAATGTCATCAGAATCCCCTGGAGGCCAGAGATTTTATAAGTCCAGGGTGGGGCCCTAAAATCTAATAAGTTCTCAAGTGATGTTAAAATTGCTGAGGACCACACCAAATTAAATACTATTTGATTTTGCTTATTTCCTTTAACTATCCAAAGTTTAAAACAAGTGTTCTCTATTTTAAATTGACATAGGCCAAAATTAACCTGAAGTTATGGTTGCTTCGTATCTTTTCCTCTATCCAGTCTTGCTCCTTCCTTCAATTTGTTTTCCAATTTATTGTTAAAATTAATTTCAAAATAATGCAAATTTTGCCATATGGCAAACCCACCTTGTTTGATGTTAATATCCTCACTCTTAACTTTCATTTGCATTAGTTTGATATTTTTGTGTATTCCTTTACCTTTAACCTTTCTGTACTGCTTTAAGTTATTTGCAGTTGGGCTTTGTATTTTAACCAATATGACAAGCTCTGACTTCTAATAGAAGAAATCAGTCCATTGATATTTAATGTAATAATACATTTCATTTTATCTTTTATATCTACTTTTTTTTAAACAATGTTTTCTTTTATCCTTTTTGCTGGTTTGATCAACTCACTACTCATGCTGTTTCCTCCCTTGTTAATATGAATATTACATCTGTTCTATTAATTCTAACAAATCTATAAATTCTAACAACAACAATTTGTTATATTTTTTTCTGTACTATCATTTTTCATTTACATAACTTGCTTTTTAAGCTTGGAAATTTTTACAGTTGGGGGGGGCAGTATCAGGAATTCACCTGCCTATTGCCAGGTACATGTCTTTTTCTCATCAGTCCTGGCAAATACTCAGCAATTTCTTTCAGTCTGCAGACTCCTCTTCAGCTGAAGAGTTCTTTGTCTATTAATCCAATAATTTATCTTCCAGGAATTCCTAGTAGATGTTATAAATCTATCCTTAGATTGTCTTACCTGCCCTTCCCTAATTTCACATGCCTGTGCTTTGAACTATCTCTTCCGTAGTCTTCTAGGTCATTCTGTTTAGACTCTCTATATAAAGATCATCTTCAGTTCATGTGTTGAATTGTTTCAACAATTATGTCGAAATTATGGGAAATATGTTGAAATTATGGAAAACTATGGCTTGTTTTTGATCCAGAAAATGTGTGTTCATATGTATGTGGTATGCTTCATCTGAATCTTCTTGAACACTTTTTCTTCATCTTTCTCCTATAACCATTCTTTTTTACCAGGGAAGTTTCATTTGTCCAGACTGATCTTCCACCCTGGCTGCTGGGCCCTTTAGCTGGATTTTTACATCACTGACTTGTTCTGGGATGGGTATCCCATTACCCCAATTTACAGCAGTATGGCAGGGGTGGGTGGTGGCAGGCCTGCACAGGCAGGCAGTGCAAGGGTTGGCAGATTGCCCGTGTCCAGGTCAGCTACCGAAAGAAGCCACCAGGATCCCAATCTCTTCTTGCCTCCAGCTAGCACAGCCATTCAGCACTTGTTTGGCTTATTCATTGGGGGAATCTGACCTCTTAATGTGGGCGCATAGAATGATCTTTTCTCCATGGTAAGAAGTGCCCTAGGGGACAAGCTTTTTCCAAAACTTCTTTCTGATCCTTGTCCTGGGCAGTCTGATGCAGGTCTCTAGCTCTTACTAAGCTCCAGAGGAAAGCATCACTTTTGGTCTCTCCCTGGATATCCTCAAAGCCCAAAGCCATGCCAACACCAGCTCTGCATTGGGCAGAGGAGCAGGTCAAAAATCAGCATGTTGCCTGGAGTTGGGAGAAGACAGTAGGTAGCAGCAATCATTTCCTGGAATCAATCCCCTCTTAGCATGAAAGATGTTCATTTTAGTAGGGTAAAACAGGGAAATGTTTTTTCTTTCCTCTTTGTTTCCTCTTTCTTTTTTATCCCCTTTTTGTATGAACCCCTCTGTGATATATGCTAATGTTTTGTAATTGAACCCTCAGTGGCCTCAGAGAAAACTGGTCTGATAGCCCGCTATTTCCAATCATAATGGTTTAATTTAAATAAAATAATTATTTTTGGTAATTGACCTACAGTACTTAATTGGTTTATGCCAAATAATCTTAAATCACTGATCATTATGTTTAATTACCTAGGATAATAATTTTCACATAATTCATCTTGGAAGTTTCTGCAAGAAGTTAAGTTGCTTAAAAATAGACATGACATACATCATATAGATATGTGTATCTATGTCTATTTCTGTAGCTAAAGATATCTGGTAACCCCAATATATATCAGGGGTGCCAGATTTAGTACAGAATAACCAGGATGTTCAGTTAAATTTGGGTTTCAGCTAAGTAATAAATTAAAATTTTATTGTAAGTATGCCCCATACAATATTTGAGACATACTTATATTAAAATTTTATTTATAATTTAACTGAAATTCAAATTAGAGTAGAAGTTCTATATTTTAGCTAGCAACACTAAAATATAAATATACAGATGGTCCACAACTCACAGTGGTTCAACTTAAATTTTTTGATTTTACAATGGTGTGAAAGTGATGCGCATCCATTAGAAACTATACTTGGATTTTTTTCCCCCCTGGGCTAACAATGTGCAGTCTGTAACTTCTCCTGATGCTGAGCAGGGGCAGCGAGCCACAACTCCCAGTCAACCCTATGATCAGGAAGGTAAACAACCAATAGACTTAGAACCATTCTGTTTTTCACTTTCAGTGTCCTATTCAATAAATTACATGAGATATTCAACACTTATTTGTAAAATAGGTTTTGTGTTACATGACTTAGCCCAACTCGAGCTAACCTAAGTGTTCTGAGCATGTGTAGGTAGGCTAGGCTAAACAAAGACTTTTGATAGTTTAGGTATATTAAATGAATTTTCAATTTATAATGGGTTTATTGGGATATAACCCCATCATAGGTAGAGGTGTGTGTGTGGAGAGAGAGAGAGAGAGGGAGAGGGATAAAGATTGGTAATTGGTTATTTTTGTTTTGACATTTTTCAAGGCTAAAATCACATGGCTATGTTTTCTGGAAGAGATTTTAAACTACGCCAGAAGTAAACCTCTTGAAAATGTGTATCTCTCTTGCTCACTGATGTAGCTCTATCTTCTATCATAGTGATTGACATAAGCTGTTTTCAGTGAATGTTTTCTAAATAATTGAAGGAACCAGTTCTTTCTGAGTTCTAAAGCCCAGATGGTAACTCAAATGTAGGCAATAAGACATTTTCTAATAAAATTTGAAAATTTAAACTTAAATAAGTACCTACCCATCAGTTTTATCTGTTTTAATTGGTATTTTATCATAAGGAGGACTTGCTAAGGGTTTCAAAACTATTCTATTAAGCTAGAACTTGCCCATCCATTTGTCTTTGTCCATTTGTCTGTAGACCAATATTTCTGGGAAAACAGATCAGATGTATTCAGGTTAGGCTTCTCAGCTTGCATAGGTAATACATAGATCTGCACCCCAGGTTCTTGCATTGAATTCTCAAATGTTTAGTGCTTATCACAAGTACTGTTGGAAGAAATAATATTGAGGAATGGCCTGGGCCAAGTAGTCTACTCATTCTTCTTAGGTGTTTGAAACTTTGTTCAGAACAAGTAAGATTATCATTACCTTTCTCTCTCTCTCTCTCTCTCTCTCACGAATTCTTGAATTTTGCCTTTCCTGAATTATACTTGGGTATTATGTTACAGGCCAGCATCAAGGAAAGTGGGGAAAATTCATGAGTATTTTAAATTATTTTTTATTTAAAAATTGTTTTTGTTTCATTGTGCACACAAAAGGCCCAGCAATTCATTTATTATTTTAACCTATACTATCATAGAGACAATCCAGCTCTGTGAGTTTTGACACATAGTATGATACTCTCAGATACTCTCAGAAAATTACTCACCACTCAGAAAACCTTCCCGTGGAATTTAAGAAACAAAACAAATGAGCAGATGGGGAAAAAAGAGGGTGGTAAACCAAGAAACAGACTCTTAATTATAGAGAACAAATGGAAGGTTACCAGAGGGAATGGGTGATGGAGATTAAGGAGTGCACTTGCGATGAGCACAGGGCAATGTTTGGAAGTGCTGAATCACTATATGGTACACCAAAAGCATACTTGTGTGTGTGCATGTGCACGCACGCACACACATACACAGACAGCCCTTCTTTCTGTTGTCCCTTTGTAGTAAGCCTGCAACTTCACTTAAGACAACCACTTCACTTAAGACAACTTCACTTAAGACAACCACTGTCCTGATTTCCATCACTATGAATTAGTTTGCACTTTCTAAAGTTTTATATAAATGAATTCATAGTACGTGTCCTTCTTATCTGGCTTGTTTTGCTCTGCATAATTATTTTGAAATCAGTTTTTGCATCTCTCAAGAACTTATTTTTTATTGCTGAATGGTTTTTCCATTTTATGGATATGCTACAATTTGTTTAGCCACTCATCTGTCTGTGGACATTTGAGTTGTGGTTTGGGATTATTACAAATCTGCTATGCACATGCATGTACAGATTTTTGTATTACCATCTGTTTTTATTTCTTTTGGAAAAAATATTCACATGGACTGGCTGGATCATGCGGTAGGTATATGCTTAACTTTGTAAGAAATCACCCAGCTTTTTCCAAAATCATTGTGCCACTTATATTCCTACCAGCAGTTGCTCAGCATCCTTGCTAATCCTTGGCAGGGTCAGTCTTTAAAATTCTAACCATTTGAAACAATTTGTAATGATATCACATTGTGGTTTTAGTTTGTACTTCTTTAATAACTGATAGTTATTATTTCATAACTGATAGCATTTTTTCAAATGCTTATTTACTATCTATTTTGGTGATGTGTCTGTTTAAATCTTTTGCATACTCACCCCCATTTTAAATTGTTTTTTTTTCATTAATGAGTAGAGAATTCTTTTTATTATCCAGATACAAATGTTTTACCAGATAAATAATTTGCAAATATTTCCTGCGTGGCTTGTCTCTTCATTCTCTTAACAGTGTCTTTAGAAATTTTCAATTTTGACAAAGTCTAATTTATCAAATTATTCTTTGATTTATTGTTTTGGTCATTTAGGTCTCTGATCCATTTTGAGTTAATTTTTGTGTATGATGTGAGCTATTGATGGAAGTTTATTTTCTTTCATATGTATATTCAATTATTTTATCATCATGTATAGAAAAGACCATGTTTTCCCCCACTCAATTGCTTTTATGCTCTTATCGAAATCAGTTGTGCATGTATGTGCAGGCCTATTTGTGGATTCTCTTTTCAGTTATAGTGACTTATTTGTCTATTTTTGATACCATAATTCCTTGATTGCTGCCCCTTGATGATAAGACTTGAAATAAGGTAGTGGTTGTCCTCCAACTTTGTTCTTTTTCAGATTGTCCTGGCTATTATGAGGCCCTTTGCATTTCCATATGAATTTTTAGAATCAGCTTGTCAATAGCTACAAAAGCCTGCTGAGATTTTGATTAGGACTACATTGATTCTACAGATAAATTTGCAAAATGAGTATTGTTGATAATTGTCGCTATTTTGCTTGCCTAAAGGATGCCCAAAGATTCTGTTAAAATGTGAGGAGCATTGCTATCACTGATTGCTACTTGTTAAATACCTCCATACACCTGATGGTAACGAAGACATGTAAGCATAAACAGTCTTGCCTTTTTCTAGTCAAAAGAGTACACCATTGAATATATATTTACACACATACCATCTAAGATTATTTTCCTACCTCCACACAGGAGGTAATAGAAATTGGTATTTTGAATTAATCTGGAGGAGGACTGACACTTGTTGAAACATAGGGGAATAGTAATTCCCAAGCTAGAATAGTGCAGAGAAATTCACGGAGTTGGGAGAGGGAAACCTTGAAAAAGAATGAAATTTGCAGTTAAATGTGAATATAAGATATCTAATCCAGGGAGGACTTTTCAGGAGGCGCAGGGCTTTAACAGTGAAATAAAACTGGAAGGACAAGCCAAGTCAGGTTGTAAGAAACAGGGGCGCTCACCTCAGAAAGCAAAGTATGGTTTGCTGCAGTACCTTATGTAAGTTTTAAAGATGTGTCCAAGGTATGTGGCTGTCTCACAGTATTAGTTTCTTCCTCCCACCATAAACCTATTTTAGCTGGATATATGGCCCCCTCGATAATGACTGTTTCCTAGATTCCCTTACATCTAGGTGTGGCTATATGGCCCAAGTTCTTATTAATGAGCTTTGAGTGAAAATAATGTGTGCAACCTCGGAATCCTATTTTTCAAGGGAAGGCTAAGCTTTTCTTCCCCACTCTCCATCCTGCGCTTAGGGTGGAAAACTGGTGGCAACTCATCTTCCACCAGGGGGGATGAGAGCATCAGTCTAGGGTGGTGGAACAAGTAAAAAGCCTAGGACCTGATTACTCGGAACTGCAATACTAGCTGTAGACTTCTTCCTAGACTACATGTGAAGAGAAATGCATCTCTAAGGTGTTTGAACCACTGTTAATTGGGTTTCTGTTACAGCTGCTGCCAACTAATATAAGGAAGGATAACTGTTCACTGGCAATTTGATAAAAAGGTTCTTTTTAAAGTTCTACCTTTTTAAGCTTGAAATATTTGTATTGTGAGCCAATATTCCCCGATAGAATCACAAACATCATACAAATATCATTAGTTTAGTGCATACCTCTGAGAGCCAAATGATTAATACTTTTTTATTAGAGACAGGGAAATAGGTCTAAGAAAACATGGTAAAATTGATAAAACTTTTTTTTTTTTTTTGGTGGGGGGTCACAAGATCTGGCTTTGAACAGTGGTCCTACCACTCGGTAATTGTTTATCAAGTATGTTGTTTTACCTTGCCTAGCTTGGCTTCTTAATCTGTAAGTTACCTACCTCCTGACCTTATTGTGAGGTTCAAATTAGGTAATATCTAAAGGTCTATGTCGTTGGCAGAGTTTTCATGACAACCTCCTCTCCCCCGTACCCTTGGTAGGATAGGTGTACATCCATTCTATAGTAGAGGGTAGTTTGTTACTTTTGTGAGCTTCCCTGACCTCGCTGTGTGGAGCTGCTATTTAACGGATGTACACAGCCTGCCGTACAGGGGACAGGATGTGAGCTAGCTAATATACCAATATAAAGATCCTCTCTGTGCCAACTGTGGGATGGGGAGATGTCCTTGAATTCTGGCTTCCGTTCTACTCTCTTTGTGGTTCTGTGCTCGGGTGTTAGAGGTCGGGCAGGGGCCACAGACCAGGCTGGCTTGGTGAAGTCCACGTGCATAGACTGCGCAGCGGAAGAGGATACGGCGACCCAGCCCCTGCTGATTGGGGATTAGACCCCCTGTTGCTAGTTCTTCTACATTTTCTAGGAAATTGCAAGTCTGAATTTTTATATGGAATCTCCTGTTTTTTTAATGTTCAGTTTGTTTTTTTAAACTGTGTTGGGGTGAACTAAAACCATGTCTGTGGTCGCCAGCTTACTGCCCTGGCTCCCCGCGCTGCCCGCTGTGACAGACTCCCTTTCCACTGCCACAGGTGCCTCTTGAGCAAGCTGACCATAGACACTTGTACAATTAATGTAGTCACTTATTTGTGCAGATCTGCGTGCTCAGAACGGGTGCTGGCTCTAAATAAGACCCTAAGGTTTTATTTAAAAGTGCAATTACAATAAATTCAACAAATACAAAAAATGGACTCGAGGAAGATATTTCCATCCTACACTAGTCCAAAGGGTGGGTACCAAGAGTTAATTCTGTGGGGAAGATGATGTAATAAATATTTCTGTTTATTTGGTGTGTGAAGCCAAATACTCAAATGCTGAGTACCTTTAAAAAAAAATCAAAATCAGCAATTCAATTATTTTTCTTTATTAGAACAGCCAGGAGTGAGCTTGTTAAAATAGATCTGCTTTGTTGTAGCTTGCTCTGCTGGCAGTGTCTAAATGAATTAAATGAGTCAGAGTCAAAGAAATCTCACAGGCAGCTTTAATCTCCTGTCAGAAAGAAGAGCTAACTAAGTCAAACATCAGTAATTTTTTTTTTCTTGGCTCATCTTAGGAGTTCATGTTCTTAGCTATGTGTTTGTGGACTTATATTTTAATCTTAAAATTACACTCCCAAAATATTCTTAAGATTGGGAATTTGGGTGCCCAGTCTTCTTAGGATTTGCTGGTTCTTAAAAGTCATTCACATAAAAATACCATCTCTCTCCTGAAGCTTGTAAGGGGCAACTTCTTTATCACTCAATTCAATATCAGAACCCAGCCACAGATTTGTTTTCTGTTTTTGTAAGACTAGCAAAGCTCCCAAATTTCCATTTTGGATTTTTTATTTCTGGTACACATAATAGAAAATTATATATAATATGTCACAACATGAATCTCTGAGGTCAAATGTGAAGGAGATGTGGTTCTCTTGTGTGTCATGTAAAATTCTCTAAAATATCCTATGGTTGAAAAATTCGTGTTGGAGAGCAATCCAGAAATTGTGTCAGCTTCTTCTCCGGGGAGGCTTTGAGCTTTTGGGAATTTGTCTTAATACTATTCTAGTCAGTTCCTCTTTCAAGAACTGACGGATAGATTAAGCTCCATTGGGCAGGAAGTGGAGCTTTTTCTCTGTTAAGAAAAAGACCCTCTTCTATCACTGTGGGTCTTTGCTAAAGGTTAAAAAGGGTGGGGAGTGGCCTACAGATATCAGGAGTTCAGTAGGTTGAAGCCTGTAAATTTAAAGAAACAGCAATTGCTGAATGAGAGTCTAAGAGGACCCAAAGTGCTACAAAGGAAAACTAAGATATTCAGCCTCATTTTAAGGATATCTTTGTTCTTAGAATATAACAACTCGGCATCATGGACTTTGATGATTGGCTTATTAATTATACATACCACATACAATTACACCTGTAACAATACCCATGTATAGATATAAAGGTTCAGACACTAAAGTTTCTAGAAAGTATGATGGTCTCATAAACAGGGACCATCTACTGATGTAATGTCCTTCATGAAGACTGCCTGTCATAGTTTCTTGTCAAGCTTTTTCTCTACACCTGAGTGTTCTTCTTTCCTCGGGTATTTTCTAGCTTGACACCTGTTTCTTAGTACCAGAGTTACAGACTTCCATATTTTGGTAAACATGTTCTCTTTTCCCTGTGTATAGGATTGTCCATCTTACCGCATTGGAACTAAATAGAATAAATCTAATCCTTGACCTACCTGTATTTAGTTTGACCACAAAAAGTATAGAGGGAAAACCCCTAAACTTACCACCTTGAGAAATTAAACATTATACATTGCAGCTCCTATATATTCTTCCTTTATTCTCCTCTTTCCTCCTGGGAGGCAACCATTGTTCTGGTCTCTTTATACAATATTACATATGGTTCCCCAAAACATATACAGTATTTTATATATTCTTAAACTACATAAAAAGATAGCACATTCATGTATCCTCCTGAAAGACTTTTACATCTATGATAATATAATCCTTTCACCTTTCCTGTAGATATAAAAATCCTTTGTGGAGAGTTTTTCTCCTTAGGATGTCAAATCACTTTTTCTAAATATAGAGGAAAATAATGAAATGCTTGGATTCTCAGGATAAATTTACTCTTCATAAATGCAGCACCACTTCTTAGTTTAACCACTTGTAATCTCTACTTGATCTATTTTTAAAATATTCCCTATTAATAGTTTATTTTTTAAATGGATTACTCAATTAAAATAAAATTTCACCCAGTATGCATACCCTTACAACCAGCAATGTCAGTTCTTGACCAGTTAAATACCCATATGTTTAAGCAGAAGTATATAGGGATGTCTGCTGCAGCACTGTAATAGCAAAATTAATACTTAAGGTTAAACTGTACTCTGTAGAATTAAATGGAGTGAGGTAGATACTTACTGATCATAGGTAAAGCTCTAATATACATCATTAAATAAAACAATTGTAAAACAAAATTAACATTATGATAACATTTACATTTCAAAACTATTTCTAGGTGCTTTTATTAGCTTTATAAATATATAGAAAAAGCCTTGCAAGCAAACATTGAAAGTTGGTAAGTTATTATTTCTAAGATGGGAGTGGGAGGCCAAGGAGGACTTTGTATTACCAGTATTAGTTGAATATGTTAATGAATTAAAATACAACTTAAGCTATGGATTTTAAAAGTCAATGTAACATTTTTAGGGCAGCCTAATAATATTGTGGCTTGAAGCAAGATATTAAAATGACCCCAGCAAATGACTAGACTAAATGGCCTCAAGTGGAATGAAGAAATTGGGGGACTAAGCTGTACCTAAATATATACCCCAATGCCTTCCATTCACAGAATTTGTGTAGGCATGGTGTTATCAACACTGGCAAGCAAGAAAAGTCACCATAGCAGACTAGAAATTGCAAGGTACACCCAGAAGAAAGAAAGCTATGGGCTTGGATGGACAAGAGTCAAGGAAACACAAAATATGTACATAAAAAAAAAACACCGAAGACCAGATCCACTGATAACTCCAAAAATAGGGTGAACAAATACCAACAACTAGACTGAGTACTGGCGCAATAAAGAGGCCAATAATTAGAACAGGAACTCTAACAGTGAGTAAAGCAGTACTAACCTGAGTCTAAAATGTCCAAGATACATTCCAAAGAAAATAATATACTTGCTAGGAGCATGTTCCAGGGGAAGGTATAGATGAGCAAGAATCGTTGCCAAACAAGAGGAATAAGGCAGCCCTGTTCAGGAGGCAGAAACACTAAAGACTGCTGCTACTAGCGAACAGCCTTTCTTGTTTTAGTAATGGGGAACTCCAGCTTGCCTGCCTGCTCCACCCCCAAGTGCCCTAAAGTGAAGCCTCCCAGTGGATAGAGAGGCTGCACCCAGTTATATAAACCCTGCCATCTGGGGAGGGAGAACCCACACGGGCTAAAAATAATCAGTTTCTCATTCATAGATGCAAATTAACAACAAAAGATCATGAGATATTTGAGGAAAAGAAACTAAATGAAAGGGAGGACTGATATAAATAAACAAGTAAATGGGCCACCTGACCCTAGAAGAAGCAAAATGAATAAATAAAAATAAATAAATAAAAATTGAAAGACCTAGAACTTGAAAGAAAAATTCTAATTGATATTCTCATGTGGGACAGTGCAAAGAAAAATATACAAACAAAAGATTGTTAGGAAAAAGAGCAACCAGAGAACACGAGAGAATTTTTGTAGTTAAGACGTAATTGCTGCGGAGGATGTGCTCTACTAGAAGGAAGGACAAACCAAGCAAGAGGAACACAACACGGGATTCAGAGAGCAGAAACCTCCGTCCAGGAACGCAGTGAGGAAAACAGCTATGCAACAGGCCAGAAAAGCAATCAGTACAGAGTGGAGAAGGAAGACAGATGGATAGATCCTCAGGAAAATGACAGAGGACTTGTGAGACTATATGTTGTGATGGAAAGTATGAAAAATGCATGATGTGGTAAAGAGGTATAATGGAAAAGGTGAATAAGAAAGCCATAGTCTGAATGTTAAGAAAAAAGGAAAATAAGCCTCGATTTTAATCTATGTAAGAGATTCCATTTCTTTATTTTTTTTAAGACTTTATTTATTTGTCAGAGAGAGAGAGAGCGAGCACAGGCAGAGGCAGAGGGAGAAGCAGGCTCCCTGCGGAGCAAGGAGCCCAATGTGGGACTCGATCCCAGGATGCTGGGATCATGACCCGAGCCGAAGGCAGCCGCTCAACCAACCGAGCCACCCAGGCGTCCCCCATTTCTTTATTTTTAAGATGACTATTACAATTCATTTAGGAGTCCCAATACTGAAAGATAATACCATCACCATGCTTGGCTTGGCATTACATTATATATATATATTGAGTGCTGGTGCTTAATTGAGTATTGGTACTTGTAGTCTGACTCAAGGGCCCAGGTAGTTAACCACTTTGCTAGATGAGCTGGGCAGTATTGGTATATATATATATATATATATATATATATACATACACACACATACATACACACATATACATACATACACACACAAAACATTATGTATATGCATATACATATATACACACACAAATGTGCACATCGTTGTATATTTTTACCTTTTAAAGTCAACCTATGAATGAAGCATGGAGGGCTTGGTTGAGTGTCAGGATGAAATATAAATTTAACAGTCTTAATCATGTAAAAGAAAAACCTACAATGTCTCTAAATTCTGGAGTTTAGAGATGAGTGAGAGAAGGGAAAGGAAGGGATAGGGTTAATAGTCTATGTTTCAAAGTGTGGAATGAAGAAAGAGCAAAGTGGTTGGATTACGATGACCATTAGTAGACCTAAGGAGAATGTCACAAATATAAAATCTGGGGAAGAGATGAAAGAATTGTAACAAAGACAAGGATAAAAATGGACTAAGCCTCTGTCTTTCATAATAGCAAGACAAGAAATACAAGTACAGACATATATGGCATACAGTTAATAACTAGGGAAAATTTTTAAATAGTTCAAATAGCAGAGAATCTATAGGTGGGAACTTATATGATTGGAGATTGAGGGTATTCCTGTACTATTTGTTACTGTGTCCATGAAATTACTATCATTAACAAAATTCTCTGGGGAGGTAACAGATCTAAAACATGAGAAAAAGATTGAGAAATGAAAGACCACTACACATCTAATATTGTATTAGGAGGCGATAGAGGAAAAACAGAGGAAGTCTACTTACTAGATAGCTCTCAAATAGTTTCTGTAACATAGAAAACACTAGAGCAGGGGTTCAGAACCAAAACCAATAGGCCTAATGTGGCCCACTTCCCAATTTTTTTTAATAGTTTTGGTATACAGCTATGTTCACTTATGTATTGTCTATGGCTATTTTCACATTACAACAGAGTTGAGTAGTTATGACACCATATGGTTCACAAAGTATCTATTACCTGGCTTTTTACAGAAAATGTGCTCCTCTAGTAGAGAACAAATGAAAGGAAAAAATTCCAGTTGCTTAACAAAAGATAGAGGGGCAAACCAAACAGAACAACAACCAAAAAGGAAAAAAGAATGTTATATAGAGGACGTAAAATAAGATTACAGGAATAAGCCCAAACAGAATAATATATTTGGAATCAAATTCCTCTGTGCTTAGATTGGAAGGGAAAATATCTTGTTTAACAGGAGTTCCCTTGGAACAGTGTGACATAGAAACATGGAAAATGGTGAAATAGACAAAAATGTACCAGCAAAATGTAATCGCTAAAAAAATGCAGAGGATTCTAGGAAGATGGCAGAGTAGGAAGAAGAAGGAATCTGTTTCCCTTCCCAGACAACAATTGTATTGGTGGAATCTGTCTGATGTAGCTATTTTGGAACTCTGGAGTCAATTGAAAGGGTCAAATTTTATTTAATTCATTAATAAGAGAATTCATAAAATACAATAGCTGGTTCAAAGGAAAATCCAAAGAGAAAACAAATATATAGTTATGCAAGAATTGACAAATGGATACAAACTGGCAAAATTAGTCAATATCCATAAGGCAACAGTTGCATTGCATTCCTCTAGACAGTATTAGCATTTCTATAAATAAGACTCTTTGCATTACTATCAGTTTTTAGTTTTCTACAACTTACATGTAGAATTGAATAGCAGGCTCAAAGACCATAAAAGACTGAAATAACCTTGAATGATGCACTAGACAGGACACATAAGTATGTCTCCTTACAATAATCTACACCGCCCCTTCCCTACTCCTGCCTTCCAAGGGTATATTAGAATGTGAAAGTTTAAAGGCAGAAGTTTGGCATGGCTGAAATGACCTACATTGTAAAAGCAAGAGGCACTTGAAGTTGGGAGTGAGACTTGACTATGCAGAGGGTCCATGTTATAATCTCTAGAACCTGTGAATAGGTTATATGGCAAAAAAGAATTGAAATATCAGATGGAATTAAGTTCACTAATCAGCTGACCTTATAATGAGATTATTTTGGATTATTGGGGGTGAGCCCAAGGTTCCTAAATGGGGAAGAGGGAGCCAAAGAGGAAGTCAGTATGCTAGGATCTATGAATTATACACACTTAAGTATGTTAACTCTTCTCTTGGGAGTTAATTCTTATTGGAGTTTATGCTTCCTCTGCTGTGGGTTTTTCTCAAATATTTGGTGACTCTTCTTTTCTAGGTTATAGTTTTAGATGAACAAATGTTTAGATAATATTTATGTTCAGGGTGATTTTCTTTTTCCCCTCCAAAATGAGGCTTTCCATTTCCATGACTGGAATATAGGTTCTGCTTTCAGGAATGATGGCAGTTATAAGAAGGGTAGGACACAGGCCATCAACTGGGGAGATGATCTTTTAGGCATGCAATGGATCACAGGTTAAGGGTAGGCCCTGATACAGAATCAGTCGGGGTCAAATCCTGGCTCTACCATGTACGGCTGTGTGACTTTGGAAACTTGACCTAACCACTCTGTGCCTGTTTCCATAGCTCTAAAATTGTGGTAAGAGTAGCATCAATCTTCTAGAGTTATGGGAATTAAATGAATCACTACATATAAAGCTCTTAGAACAGTGCCTTATATATATATATAAAACAATATATATAAAAATATATATATATTAATAATAATAAATAACAATAAATATATATATATAAAACAATATATATATAAAACAATAGCTAACATGTATTAAACCCTATATATATATAGGGTTTAATACATGTTAGCTATTGTTTTATAGTAATATTCATCTTGTGAATATGTGCCATTGTGGTTGTGGATTTTATTTTTGAGCAAAGACTGGAGTCAGTTGGTCCTAGAACTTTCTTTTGCCAACTACCTATAGGCTGTTTTTTCTTTTAGTTCACAAGGTCTCCAATCTGGAGCTTTCCCCTGGGGAAATTCTGTCCTTATCTCTGATTTCCTCCCATTTCCATGCTCCAATTAAGAGTTAGATTTATAGCACATACCCTCCCCAATGTCCATTACCCCACCCACCTTTCCCGACCCCCTCCCCCCAAAAAATTGTTTATAAAAAAAAAATAAAAATTTAAGAAACTAAAAAAAAATAAATAAAATAAAGTAGTAGGATCTAGGAAGCACAATTATAAAAAAAAAAAAAGAGTTAGATTTATAGCCTTCCATAAATTTCTATCCACATACAAGTACATATAATACATAATACATAGTGATCTACACACAAAATTCCTTTTTCAAACAGAAACATTTATCTGAAAATTCCTTTTTGATTACTGTATTTTAGACATGTGTTTAACATAAAATTCCATATGAGTTTTCTTCCAAAAAAAAAAAGAAATATAAATAATTTTATAAATGATACCAGGACAATAGGCATTTGGGACCAAAAATAGCGACATAAAGAATTAGATATAAAATGTCAAAAGTTATCCAGCAAAAAACAGAAGAGCAAAGAAAGAACTCATTGTATGTGTGTGGAGGGGGGTAATTTGACTAACATAAGAGATCTTCAAGAAAGTAGACTGAATGAACTCACATTTGAAAGCCTCACCTTGGGGGGAGGGGAGGTCGGGAAAGGGGTGTGGGGTAATGGACATTGGGGAGGGTATGTGCTATGGTTAGTGCTGTGAAATGTGTAAACCTGGCGATTCACAGACATGTACCCCTGGGGATAAAAATACTTTATATGTTTATAAAAAATAATAAAAAATTTTTTAAAAAGCCTCACCTTGACCCCAAATCCTGTTGAAATGACATTAATGTATTTTAAAATACACAGAAACTATGGAAAAATAAAATACACAGAAATTCTGGAAATCCAAGAGGCCCCGACCTGTAGGCCAGAGCAGCAAGAGGTTTCTGGAACACATAAAGCAGAAGCAAACAGATCAATCAAGAGATAACAGAGCTGAGGGACTGGTATAGAAGGAAAAGAGGTCCTTAAAGAAGTGAATTTCCTCAAGAGAATTACAAAATAATCTCACACTAGGGGCCGTATAGACTAGCAGAAGGAACAGCCTATAGACAGTAGGTTGAAGAACTGGATCAGGACTTGTCATTCAACATATATTCTTGAATAAAGCACACGTGCAATCCTCTAAACTGAGAATTCTGCCCAGAGAGGTCCAGAAGCTTCAAGTTACTAATGCTATATTGGGGGCGGGGCGCTATGGGGAGTTCCTATATTATTATCATTGGAAACAATAGCTCATGTGTGTTAGTGATAGTCTTTTGTTAGTGCCACACTAATTTAACTTTAAACGTGTTTAATAATTTCAAGAGTTAGTCTCCCCCCAGCTACGCATTTTTAAAAATTTCTTGAGATTTTTTACTGTTTCTTTTCAATATCTTATTTAAGAGGTTGCTTATCCCCAACTTATAAAACGTAGCTCATAAAGTCAATTCCCATATGACTTTTTAAAAGTTTAGAGAAGGTAAAATTGCCCCTAAAATCATTTTTTTTAATCAAATATGGTAAGATTCTGGACTTTTTCCAGAAAAATCAAGAGTGAAAAAATCAGTTTTCAATGAAATATGACCACTTACATCATTTAAGTTAATTATATTAGAAGGCAAGTTAATATGAGACATCTATCCTTTCTGATATAAAGGTAAATCCTGAATATGCCTTACATTTCTCCTAAGATTTAAATGAACGTGGTCATGTTCAGTTCAGATTCTCATTAAAGTTTATTTTCATCTATAGCAGCAGTAAAAGGATTGTGTCCAAGGTACTTAAAGCCAGAGATTTCTACTCTGTGTTTGATACAATCAAGGCAGTATCTTGGGAGTTCAAAGGAATCTTACAAGTCCCAGAATTTTATAGGCTTGCTCTTGGTAGTGGGTAACCCTAGTTTGTATTGGGTGAAACTTCTGATTGAATTTACTTACATCCATGTAGTCATTTTGAAAAGAATTCAGTGAGACAGAACTTGAAAGTACAAGGAGGGTGGGAAGGAGTGTGTGTGTGTGTGTGTGTGCGTGTGAGAGAGAGAGAGAGAGAGAGGATGAGATCAATGTACTTAAAAGTTGTAGCACATATGTACTTGAAGCTAGAAAGATGTTATAGAAACTGCCTTTGTTCTAGGGGGAAAAGGGTCTTTTAATAGCCCATTTCATTTTATTGGCATAAATGGGCATCGATTTTTGTGAAGGAAAGGTAGATGGAGACAATTTTCCCCCTTAGGCTTGTAAGACTTGGAACCTTAGCTCTGAAGGCAGATGGCTTCTGGCTGTCTGCCCTTCAAAACTATTATGCTTAAAGGTTTCTGAGGGGAAAAGAGTTGGTCACATCTGCATAGAGTCCAAGGAGCCTTTTGAGAGGAATAGGAAAGAGAGGCTGACACTTTCTGAATTTCAAAGTTACTACAATGTGCCTGATTCCTGAGGTGGTCTAGATAAGACCAGTTGGCAGTAAGAACAGCAGAGGCACTTAGAGGAACCCCTGTGGGAAGAGAAAACTGGAAGTGGTGCCTGGCTGCGTACAGAGCCTGGGTTGATTAGGGAGACACAACATCATACTATAGCATGTATGGAATGACCTAACCATCTTAAATGAGGCCAGTGTGGGCTTCCTGCATTTGTTCACCATTAAATTCCATCTACCGTCATTAGAGTTATAACTGAGAAGCCCAGGGCTACCATGGTGTGGCACAACCAAAAACTGGATTGAGAGCCAGGAGACTGCTTCTTCTTTCCCCATCATGGAGAAACTGCTCTCAGAGCAGCAGTGCGGGTGTGGGTAAAGGGCAATACAGGGCGTTGTTGCTCTTGAATTTATAAACTGTTGGGTTCCTTCTTTAAGATTAAAAGAATACAAAATTCCAAATACAAAACTCCAGAGCTCCCTTCCAGGACCATGGAAAGGGCCTTGGTAAGTGAGAGGCCCTGACATTCCAGCTTGGTTAATTTCAGGTTGGTAGGCCCCTGAGGGAGTTTCCCTCCCATGGTGGAGGCCTGCCCTGGTGGGAACTACTGCCTTCTAGAAGGACTCAGTGTGGCAGAGAAGGTGGCCTTTGGTAGATTAAATGAGATGTTTTAATTTTTTTTCCATGAAGGACAGATTCCCTAGAACTCCCTAATAAGGGAAATGGGCATTCAGGTCATAAGGAGGTTGGGGAGGTGCTAGGTCTGTATTTTGAATACTAGAAGCTTCCTATATTCTATGCTGGTAAAGCAGAACATACCTACCCAAGTTAGTGATAGTTTAACTTATTTAAATTACTAAGTCTATTGCAGCAATCTGTTAATCAGTATAAAGGGTTTCCATGAAATTTTAAAATTGTTCTTTCTAATATGTCAGGACCATTCCTATGATTTCAACTGTTGCCTTCATGTCAATGATGTGACATTTTCAACTAAATACAAGTCAGCCCCATCTGCTGTACCCCTCTTTTCTAAAATTGAGGTATAGAGATGCAGTATTAGTTTTAGGTGTATAACATAGTTATCCAATGATCATACACTGTTTGAAACGAAATAAAACCATCTTGGACAAATCCGCTGTGACGACCACTCTGTGACCTGAGACTTTTTTCAGTAGCATCACCCCCTCTCCTTTCTTTAGCCACACCCATAGGGCATAATGTCTTTGCTCCATGCTGGAGATAGGACTATGATTCGCAAGCATTTCCTCCTGGGTGGTCAATCAGCACATATTTCTCAGCTTCTAAGGCTATAAAAGCCTAGGTCTAAGGGGTGGTGGGTTTGTGTAGATCTGCTCATCTCATTCCTTCCCAAGACCCACTTCAGTTTACTAAATGATTTCTTGTCAAGCTGGACTTGTCGGCCTTTTTCTTAGGTCTTACAGTGCCTTTGGAGGGAGTTGGGTATATAATTCCTTTCAGAGAGCATAAATATTATAAAATGTCACTTTATTACAAATAATTATAATAAATACAAATAATACAAATAATTACAAATATTACAAAATGCCAAATTACAAAATGGCAAGTTGCCATATAAAGTTGTTACAAGATTATTGAACATATTCTCTATGGTGTATTTTCCATCCCTGTTTTGGACTTGTTTTGTAGCTGGAATTTGTACTTCTTAACCTCCTTCACCTATTTTGTCCATCTTCCCATCCCCTTTCCCTCTGCCAACCACCAGTTCTCTGTTTTTATGAATCAACTTATTTTTTGTACATTTGTTTATTATTATCTACATAGAAGTGAAACCATAAGGTATTTGTTTTTCTGTCTCACTTACTTCACTTAATGTATTATCCTCTAGTTCATCTATGTTATCACAAATGCCAACTTTTCTTTTTTGAACAGCTAAGTAATTTTCCATTGAGCGCACACACACACACACACCACATTTATTTTGCTTTTTTTGAGTATGGTTGACATACACTGTTAGTTACTGGTTTACAATATAGTGATTCAACTTCTCTATATGTTATGCTGTGCTCACCACAGGTGTACCTACCATCTTTTACCATACAATGCTATTACAGTATCATTGACCATATTCCCTATGCTGTGCCTTTTTTATCTGTGATTTACTCCATAACTGGAAACCTGTATTTCCCATTCTTCTTTACTGATTTTGCCCATTTCCCCCACCTCCCTCCCCTCTGGCAACCATCAGTTTGTTCTTTGTTTTTATAGGCCTGATTCTGCATTTTCTTTGTTTGTTCATTCCTTTTTTTAGGTTCCAAAAACAAGGTGTTTTTGGTGTGTGTGTGTGTGTGTGTGTGTGTGTGGTGTTTGTCTTTATCTGACTTATTTATCTTAGCATAATACCCTCTAGGTCCATCCATGTTGTCTTGAATGACATGCTCTCATTCTTTTTTGTGGCTGTGTAATATTCTATAATATATATATATCGCATTTTTCTTATCCATTTGTCTAATGATAGGTCACTTCTATATCTTGGCTATTGTAAATAATGCTGCAAGAAACCTAAGGATGCATATACATTTTTGAATGACTGTTTTTGTTTTCTTTGAGTAAATACCAAGTAGTGGAATTACTGGATCATGTGGTATTTCTATTTTTAAGTTTTTGCAGAAACTCCATATGGTTTTCCACAGTGATATCACCAGTTTACATTCCTACCAACAGTGCATGAAGTTCCTTTTTTTCCACATCCTTACCAACACTTTCTATTTCTGGCTTTTTTTTTTTCCACTCTGACAGGTACAACGTGATATCTTATTGTAGTTTTGGTTTGCATTCCCTAATAATTAGTGATGTTGAGCATCTTTTCATGTGGCTGTTGGCCATCTGTATATATTCTTTATAGAATATGTCTATTCAGGTATTCTGCCCATTTTAAAATGGGATTATTTGCTTTTGTGGTGTTGATTTGTATGAGTTCTTTATACAGTTTGGATATTAATCCCTTATCAGAGATATTATTTGCAAATATCTTCTCCCCTTCAGTAGGTTGCCTTTTCATATTTTTTTACTATGCAGAGCTTTTTATTTTGATGCAGTTCAAGGAGTTTAATTTTGCCTTTGTTTCCCTTGCCTTAGGAGACATGTCTAGAAAAATGTTGCCATGGCTGATGTTGGAGAAATTACTATGTTATTTTCTAGGGTTTTTATGGATTCAGGTGTCAGACTTAGGTCTTTAATCCATTTTGAGTTTATTTTTGTGGATGGCATTATATAATGGTCCAGTTTCATTCTTTTGCATGTAGCAGTTTTCCCAATACCATTTGTTGAAGAGACCACCTCTTCCCTATTGTATATTCTTGTATCTTTTGTTATAGATTAAATGACCATATAAATATTCATTTACTCCTGGGCTCTCTATTCTAATGATCCATGTGTCTATTTTTGTGCCAGTACCAAATTGCTTTTATTATATAGCTTTTTAGGATATCTTGAAGTCTGGAATTGTGATACTTCTAGCTTGTTCTTTATAAGATACACTTTGGCTATTTGATGTCTTTTGTGGTTCCATAAAAATTTTAGGATTTATTTATTCTAGTTCTGTGAAAGCTGCTTTGGTATTTTGATAGGGATTACACTGAATCTTTAGACTGTTTTGGGAAGTGTAGGCATCTTAATATTAATTCTTCCAAACCATGAGCATGGAATATCTTTTTTTTCCACATCCCTTCTTATTTTTTTTAATTAACATATAATGTATTATTAGCCCCAGGAGAATAGGTTTGTTAGTCGTCAGGCTTACACACTTCACAGAACTCACCATAGCTCACCACCACAGCACTCACCACCCTTTCCCTCCCCCTGGCAACCCTCAGTTTGTTTTGTGAGATTAAGAGTCTCTTATAGTTTGTCTCCCTCCCAATCCCATATTTCATTTTTTTTTCCTTCCCTACACCCCAAACCCCCCACGTAGTCTCTCAAATTCCTCATATCAGGGAGATCATGTGATAATTGTCTTTCTCTGATTGACTTATTTCGCTCAGCATAATACCTTCTAGTTCCATCCACATCGTTGCAAATGGCAAGATTTCATTTCTTTTGATGGCTGCATAGTATTCCTTCCATTGTATATGTGTGTGTGTGTATGTGTGTGTGTGTGTGTGTATATATATATATATATATATATATATATCTCACATAAATATATATCTCACATCTTCTTTATCCATTCATCTGTTGATGGACATCTAGGTTCTTCCCGTAGTTTGGCTATTGTGGACATTGCTGCTATAAACATTCAGGTTCATGTGCCCCTTCGGATCACTACATTTGTATCTTTAGGGTAAATACCCAGTAGTGCGATTCCTGGGTCATAGGGTAGCTCTATTTTCAACTTCTGGAGGAACCTCCATGCTGTTTTCCAGAGTAGCTGCACCAGCTTACATTCCCACCAACAGTGTAGGAGGGTTCCCCTTTCTCCACATCCTCACTGACATCTGTTGTTTCCTGACTTGTTAATCTTAGCCATTCTGACTGGTGTAAGGTGGTATCTCACTGTGGTTTTCATTTATATTTCCTTGATGCTGAGTGATGTGGAGCACTTTTTCATGTGTCTGTTGGCCATCTGTATGTCTTCTTGAGCATGGAATATCTTTCCATTTGTTTGAGTACTCTTCAATTTCATGTTACAGGTCTTTCACCTCCTTGGTTAAATTTATTCTGATTATTTTACTCTTTTTTGGTGCAATTGTAAACTGAATTTTTCCCCCTAATTTTTCTTTTTGCTACTTCATTATTAGTGTATAGAAACAATACTGATTTCTGGGTATTAATTTTGTCTCCTGCAACTTTACTGAATTCATTTATTACATCTAACAGTTTTATGGTTTTCCTTGTATAATATGTCATCTGCAAATAGTGACAGTTTAATTTCTTTATCAATATGAATCACTTTTCTTTCTTGTCTGACTGTTGTGGCTAGGACTTCCAGTACCATGTTGAATATGGTGAGAGTAGACATCTCTGTCTTGTTCCTGATCTTGGAGGAAAATCTCTCAGTTTTTCACCATTGAGCATGATGTTAGCTGTGGGATATACACACACATACACACACACACACACACACACACACACATATATATATAGCCTTTTTTAAAGATTTTATTTATTTATTTGACTGACAGAGATCACAAGTAGGCAGAGAGGCAGGCAGAGAGGGAGAGAGGAGGAAGCAGGCTCACCGCTGAGCAGAGAGCCCGATGCGGTGCTCCATCCCAGGACCCTGAGATCATGACCTGAGCTGAAGGCAGAGGCTTTAACCCACTGAGCCACCCAGGTGCCCCTATATATGGCCTTTTTTATGTCAAGGTATATTTCTTCTAAAACTACTTTAAGAGTTTTTATCAAGAACTGATATTGAATTTTGCCAAATGTTTTTCTGCATCTGTTGAGATGATCATATGATTTCGATCCTTCATTTTGTTGATGTATATCACATTGGTTTGTGAATACCGAATTTTCTTTGCAACCCCAGAATAAATTCCACTTAATTGTGGTTAATGATCCTTTTAATATATTGCTGAATGTGGTTTGCTAATGTTTTGTTGAGTGTCTTTGCATCTATGTTCATCAAGGATATTGGCCTGAATTTTTTTTCATGGTGTCTTTGTCTATTTTTGGTACCCAGGTAATGCTGGTATTTGGAAGGATGTATTTGGAAGCTTTCCTTCATCTGTGTCCCTCCTCACCCCAGAACAGTTTGAGAACAGATATTAACTCTTCATTAAATATTTGGTAGAATTCAGCTGTGAATCCATCTGGTTGTTTTATTTTATTAGTAGTTTTTATTTTTTAGAGTTTTTTTTTTTTATTACAGTTTCAATTTTGTTACTAGTAGTTGGTCTGCTCAGATTTTCTCTTTCTTTCTGACTCAGTTTTAGAAGATTATAGGTTTCTGGGAATTTATCTATTTCTTCCAGTTTGTCCAATTTGTTGACATACAATTTTTCTTAGTATTCTCATCTTTTGTATTTCTGTGGTGTCAGTTGTTACTTTTCTTTTGTTTCTGATTTTATTGGGTCTTCTCTTTTTTTTTTTTCTTGATGAGTCTGGCTAAGGGTTTATCAATTTTGTTTATCTTTTCAAAGACCCAGAGTTTGGGTTCACACACTCTCTCTTTTTAGTCTCTGTCCTTTATTTCTGCTCCAATCTTTATTATTTCCTTTAGTCACCTTGGACTGTCTTCACTATTAGTGAAGAATGATTTATTCACTAATCATTCAAATTAGTGTAAGGTTAGATTGTTTATTTGAGCTTTTTCTTGTTTCAAGGTAGACATGTATCATATATTCCTTCTTTAGAACTGCTTTGGTGGCATCCCAAAGATCTTGGACTATTGTGTTTTCATTTTCATTTTCTTCCATGTATTTTTTTTATTTCTCCTTGACCTACTGGTTGTTAGGTATTATGTTTTTTAGCCTCCACATGTTTGTGAGTTTTTTCCTTATAATTGATTTCTAGTTTCATACTGTTGTGGTCAGAAAAGATGTACAGTATAATTCCAGTCGCCATAAATTTATTGAGACTTCTTTTGCAGCTTAACATGTGATCTCTTCTAGAGTGTTTCCCGTGTAATTGAAAAGAATGTGTATTCTGTTGTTTTTGATGGAATGTTCTGTGTATATTTGTTATGTCCATCTTGTCTAATGTGTAATTCAAAAACACTGTTTCCTTATTGATTTTTCTGCTGGATGATCTATTCAATGATGTGAGTGGGTGTTAAAGTCCCCTACTGTTATTGTATTAACATTTTTTCTCTGTATGTCTGTTAATATTTGCTTTATGTATTTAGGTGCTCTGGTGTTGGATGTGTAGATATTTATAATTATTATATCCTCTTATTGATTAATCCCTTTATCATTATGTAATGCCCTTTTTTGATCTTCGTTTTGAAGTCTACTTTGTCTGATTAACTACTGCTACCTGGCTTTTTTTTTTTTCCTTCTTCCATTTGGATGGTAAATGTTTTTCCAGCCCTTTAAGTCTGTATGGGTCTTTAGATCTGAAGTAAGTCTTTTTTAGGCTTACTTATATGTAGATAGCATATAAATATGTCTTTTTTTTTTAATCCATTCTTCCTGGTGCCCCCCCATATCTTTTGATTGGAGCGTTGAGACTATTTACATTTAAAGAAATTATTGATAGGTATGTACTTTTTGCCATTTTTCATTGTTTTCTACTTGTTCTTGTGGTTTTTCAGTTTCTTGCTCTCTCTGTGACTGAATTTCTGTAGTGTTACGTTTGGCTTTCTTTTGTTTTGTGTATTAAAGGTTTAGCTTTGTATTTACAATGAGGTTCATATATATCATCCTAAGCTTATGGCATCCTATATCTATATTAAGTTGATGTATACCACATCTTCCTTATGTATTCATCTATCGATGGACACTTAGGTTGTTTCCCTGTCTTGGCTATTACAAATAATGCTGCAAAATAAACATAAGGGTGCTTATCTTTTCAAGTTAACGTTTTTGTTTTCTATAGGTAAACACCCGGTAGAGGAATTACTGATCACCTGGTAATTATTTTGAACTTTTTGAGGGACCTCCATACTGTTTTCCATAATGGCTGCACAAATTTACATTCCTACCAAAGTGTACAAGGATTCTCTTTTCTCTCTGTCTTTGCCAACATGCGTTATTTCTTGTCTTTTTGATACTAGTTATTCTGACTGGTGTGAGGTGGCATCTCATTGTGGTTTTAATTTGCATTTCCCTGATGATTAGTAATGTTGAGCATCTTTTCATTTAACTATTGGCCATCTGTACGTCATCTTTGAAAAATGCCTATTCAGATCTTCTGCATATTTCTTAATCAGATTATTTGGGGGTCTTTTGGTGTTGAGTTGCAGGAGTTCTTTATATATTTTGGATATTAACCCCTTATTAGATATATCATTTGCAAAAATCTTCTCCTCCTCCTCGGCTGCTTACCATTTTGTTTTGTTAATGATTTTTTTGCTGTGCAAAGCCTCTTAATTGATGTATTCCTAATAGTTTATTTTTACTCCCATTTCCTTTGCCTTGGGAGAGAGAGTCAGAAAAATATTGCTAAGGCTGATGTTTGAAATTACTGCCTGTATTTTCTTTTAAGAACTTTACAGTTTTAGTTCTCATTTAGGTGTTTAGTCCATTTTTACTTTATTTTTATGGGTGGTGTAAGAAAGTGGTTCAATTTAATTCTTTTGCATGTAGCTGTCCAATATTTCCCAATACTATTTGTTGAAGAGACTGTCTTTCCCCCATTGTATATTCTTGCCTCCTTTGTCATAGATTAATTGACCCTAAAATATGAGTTTATTCCTGGGCTCTCTATTCTTTGGATATGTATGTCTATGTTTGTGCCAGTACCATGTTATATTAGTCACTACAGCTTTGTGGTATAGTTTGAAATCTGGAATTGTGATATCTCTAGTTTTGTACTTCTTTATTAAGATTGTTTTTGGCTTTTTGTGGTCTTTTTTAGTTCCATGCAAATTTTAGTATTTGTTTTAGTTTTGTGAAAAATGACATTGGTATCTTGATGGGGACTGCATTAAATCTGTAAATTGCTTTGGGTAGCATACTGTGCCCCTCCTTTCAAGGCCTTCTTTTCTTCCTATTTCTGAATTCCCAATTAATGTATCCAACAACTACTTCATTGTCCATCAGAGCTCTTTAAAAGTATAAAATATATTCCTAGCTTCACTTTCTTCTTTTTCTTTACCTTCTATAGCTTAGGAATTATTAAACCCAACAGAACCACCTTCTAATATCTTTTATAGTAATTGCCTCCTTTATCCCAATATCACTATTAGATTCTACAATATAATACTGACTCTTCTAATTTCTTCATAATGCTACCAGATTTCTTCATAATGCTACCAGATGTGGCCTTTTTAGAGCACAGATATGACTGTATAAAAACTTTTGCTGGTTCAATAGAGTCTCAACCTACTTTTCAGTATCCTCTCCCATCTCTTCTCCTGGCCTCACATTCAGTCATGTGGGACCACTTGCTAATTCCTAAATGTGCACATGCCTTCCCCTCTTTTCTTACCAAATGAATTCCTACTCATTTCAAGGGCCAAATGAAACTTTAATTCTTACATGGTGATTTTCCTAATCCTCCCAAATTTGAATTAAGTATTCCCACTTTAATGCTTCCCTAGCACTTTAAAAAATCTTTCTATTTCCTTAATTTGAGCATTTTTATCATTCTAATGTCTATAGTATTATGAGGTATACATATTTCTCTTTACCATTAGGCTGTGATGACTGTGTCCTCGTCATTATTATCCTCATGCCCTAACCTGGGACTTGGCCCATCAGGGGTCTAGGGGAACATAGCCACTACAGTTGGCAAAGTTTTACTTTTATTTAACATATCTTTAATGTCCACAGAAAAAAAAATCTGAATTACAAATGGAATTTCAGTTTTCTTTTTCTGCATGTACTCTACATGCAACTTCCATTAGTCATTTCTTAATTCATTGCTTCCCTTTCTGGTACTCAGTTTTATTCTGTTTTTATTCTTTTTCCAGAGGTCTTACCTATTATTTTAACAATATTCAGCTTCTAGGGCTCTTCTCAAAATTTGTTTTTAATAAGGAAAAGTCTAGTTCTGGATATCTGCTTCCCTCCTATTCCATTTCATTTCGAATGGTCTTTATGTTCCAGAGAAGCTTTGGCAATTTGAGTCCAGTGAAAATAAGAAATGGTTTTTGACATAGCATAGAATGTGCTTACAGCTAATTTCAAGAACTAAATAAGAGGTGAACTATTTTCTGAGCTGTAAGTGACTTTTAAATTGCTCATGAAAATAGCAAAGCCTTGGCAGAGAAACCAGATGACTTTGAGTGGATAATGGGTGAGAAAGCTTTTGTCATGTGGGATAGTTATCTTATGAGATTATAATTCAGCCATACTTAATAGTGATTGAAGGGTATCTGTGAAGTGAAATGTAGGTTGATGGCTTCAGTTTATTTTCCAATAGAGAAATGTCAGAATTTAAATAAACCCCAAATGGTTATAGGAAGCTGTGTCTTCTAAAGGAAAAATTATTGAATGGGGAACACTGACTTGGTCCTGGATTACCAATGGAAACATTTGCTTGAAAGCTGATTTAACTCTTTCTCTCATAATGTACGCACTGGATGCTGAGTTTATACAGTGCAGGCTAGAAGTGAGGCAATCAGAAAGGAGCAGGGAAAAGAAGACCTGTTCTGACCACATATAGACACACACTATTCACTTCTATATTTAGATGTTGCCATTCTATGCAATCTTAATTGTCAAATGAATACTTAATTTTTTATTTCGGGAATATTTTGGTTGCATACAAATAAAGTGAAAGCATTCAAAATCTTTTCCTCTTAATTGCTTTAGAGGAAATAAAAATTCAGGGAATTGTCAACATTTTAATTTAATGTATACAATCCAGTTTTAATTTTAATTAAACCCCAAATATTTTGAGAGTCTATTGTATGCTGAGTATTAATATGTGGTACTGAAAAGAATGCAAAGCTATTACAGGGCTTTTGTGAGAAAGAACAAAGGAGAAATTTATTTAGGGGCTGTTTGTAAGCTATATAAGAAAATTTAAATGTCATTTATAACAATTATTATATAGATGTCCTATGCCCCAGAACTCATAATCTAATGGGGGACATATATTTCTAAAATATTAATACTAACAGGGCTTGAATGAGTACACAACCAAATTTCATAGGAATTATGAGGGAGAATGAAGTTTATTTAGGAAATTTGGAAAGGCTTCTTAGAATAGGTAACATATAGACTATTTTGTAAAAAAAAAAAAAGTTTAAAAAAGTTATGCTGATTTTCTCAGTGTTTGTTTATTTACTTGTTTTCATATCATTTCATCAATATCAGTTTTTAAATGTACCTGATAAAGAGACACAAAGAATTATTTTCTAAGTTACCTTTTATAAAGCTTGCCAAGTTCTTTATCTTTGAAATTTTCCTCCCCAAAAGAGAAAGCCAGAAGAATTTAAAAAGTGTGTATTTATATTCTGAAAATATTTCTAGATATACATATATAGATACATTTGGATATAGTTGTATTATATGTATGTTATGTATCTGTATGTATGTCAAAACTTATATGTCTTTGTCAAAACTCATCTCTCCACTAGAGAAGCATTTCAACCCATATGAAACATTAATTTTTAAATTACCTTCTCCTTCTGGTGTACCAGAGGCTGAGAAGATAGAAACATCTGCCTATAATAATAACTAATATATAGTAAGTGCTTATCATTTCTAATCAATTTCTGTGCAATTTATCATATTCTCATTAACGGCTTATGAATTAGGTATTCACTCCCTTTCTATAAAGATGATTGGGCTGGGATGTGAATCCAAGATAAATGTCTCCAGTGCCCGTGTCCTCCATTACAATGCTGTATTTCCTCTCTGCAAGTGGGGATTATTCTTGGATCTCTATTCCTCCTCTTGCCTAAATCATTCTCTAGATGTTACTTAACCACTTGGGGAGACCCAGTTTTCTATCTGGTTCATTGCTATACTATTTCAAAGCAAAGTAGATACATTCTGTCAAAATGAATTTCCATAAAGTGAATCAAGTTTTTGAGTATCATAAAATCAGAGGTGTGTTTCTATACGGAAAAATATTTCCCAGTAAGTAATGACAAAGTTTTGATAAGGAGAGGATTAAGATGATAGCTAGTCCAGATTCATTTGGAACCAAAAAATCAGTACGGAATTACTCTCTTGAGATGGCAAGTGTACTTCCCCATTGGAGTACCCTGTTGACTCTCAAATGCCTCCTTTGTCTTCATTTGCTCACCTCACCATTCCTGCTGGGTTCTGGTTAATAAACCATAATATCCAAACACAGATCTGCCCCGATTACCTCTACATTGAACAGTTCTCAGAATTTTTATATCTGATTTGCATTTGCCGTGTCTGCTTCAGTTGGACTGCCAATACGCATTTCAACTATAATCTCCACCATATTCTTTTATTTCTAACAGGTTTTTATTGAGAACTGTGGTGGATTGAATAACTGTGCTCAATTCTTCACTCCCTTGGACTAGTATTGCACATCTACACTCCTGGCATGGGTTCAGGTAGGCTGAGTACTGTATTTCCTGCTGTTGACTTTGGGGTTAGCCAAATGATTTGCTTCAGTGAAGGGGATGCTAGGACATGTGATGTCGATGGAGGTTTGACAGTGGTCTTTACTCCTGACTTTGTCATGAGGAAAATGTGCTATAGGTAAGTGTAATAAATATATATTTGGTCTTTGTCCTGTATAAGTGGATACCTGAAGTGCTTCATTGGTGTCTGATTAGGGATAGTTTTGTGAGACTGAACCCTTAACCTATGGGGTCTGTGCTAATTCTAGGTACTTAGAATCAGAATTGAATTAAACTGTAGGACACCCGGGTAGGGAGTTGGAGAACTGGTAGTTGGTGTGGGAAAAACCACACACATTTGGTGTCAGAAGTGTTGTGAGTAAAAATAGTTCAGAGGTAGTGTTTGAACCAACAAGAAAAGACACATGGACCAGGCCTAGACCAAACCTGTAGCTTAGAGCTAAGCTGAGCCTAAGTCAGTTGAAACCCAGCCAACCCAACAATGCATAAAGGAAAAATACTTGTTTTTTAAAACCACTGTGTTTTAATGTGGTTTGTTACACAGCATAAACTGATGTGGAATTGTGTGCCAGGTACTCTTTTAAGCAGTGGGTGGCTTATCTTAGAATTCTGTAGATTTGTTCGTATAATGAAAAGTAAGTTACCTTTTTCTTGAAGTTCAGAATTTCACACATTGAACACAGTATATGTAATTCTCCATACGAATATGACAGGAACAGCTGTACAGGTTTAGAGAATTTGATAATACAAAGATGGGAAAGAGAGGCCAGTTAACCAATTAGACAAGAACTTGTAGGTTCCCCTCAGTTTTGCAGAATTCCCTAAACCATTTTTTTTTCAGTGCACTCCAGAATTGATGAGCCTCTCAGGAGCTGATACACAATAACAGAAACAGTAAAAGAAACTAATGCACAAACTGCAGAACAATTGCTGCTTCTATTATGAGAGATATTCCCTTTTTAGTGACTATAATACATATATCCACTTCCCTAGATACCCCTTCCTAATATCATGTACCAGGGAAGTACAATCATCACATACACCAGTTAGGATAGGTTTGGCTACATATAGCAGATAACTACCAAATACAATATTTTTAACAAGATAGAATTTTGTTTCTCTCATTGCAAAGAAATCCGCAAATACCCAATCCAGTGCTGGTATGGCCTATAGGTTTCATCAGGGACCTGCACTCTTATCTCTCTGCTACATCATTTTCAGCATGTAGCTCCCATCTTCAAAATTGAAAGCCCAAGATGCTAAAACTCCCGCTATTGCTTCCATATTCCAGGGAGCACAAGACGGAGGAAGGAAAGCAATGGAGGAAGGGAAAGAAATCTTCCCTGGATTTCACTTATATCACATTTACTAGAATTTATTATTGTAACTGGTGCAAGAGAGTCTCAAAATTTTAATCTTTAAATGCACACATGCATTGCTGTCCTGATTACTATTTTTGCTACTAAGCAGAAAGGGAAACTTGGATGTTGAACAAAGCAGGTAACAATCTCTGCTTTCCATATCTGTCTCATTCTAGTTGTCTATTTCACATGTTGTTGTTCCCTTAAATCAGATGCATTGTACTAACATGGATATATACATTACTTTTTTCCTGAAAACGCATTATTAAATTGATAGAATGATTTTTTTTAATGTGCTAGTGTTATGAATATTCTTAGTGAGAATAAAATCAGAGCACAGAGAGTTTTGTAGGCTATAGTAAAGCCTTGTGAATTACCCCTGTCCCACAAAAGGGATAACATTTTCAGGATTAAAGTATTTGGGTCTGTTAGACTCAGAGTGTCTATTCCATGAGCAAGAACCTTCAATTTTGACCTTTAGGTCTCCCCTTTTCTAGAATCCTTGCACTCTCCCCTCCTAAGATGGTATCTGGCTATGGAAACCTTTGGTTTTGGCCATCTTTGCTCCGGTCTTTCCTCTCTGTGATTACTCTCTGTTCATTTTGATTGAACTTCTCTATTGCCAAGGTTCTCCAGACAGGATGAGTTAAACTATTTCTTGGGATTTGTGATTTCTGTGCACAACTACTTGCATCCACTATGTATTAATTTTAACTAGTTTAACTAGTAAAGTTCGCCTCACTTCCTAGCTCTAGGAACATCTGTCTTTTTCAAGTAGTTCTAACATGGGCCACATTCCTTAGCCCAAAGAAAAATTGTCCATGTATTCAATTCAGAAAAAATTTCCAGTAATTCTTTAATTTCTGAGTTCACAAAGTCATAGCTTCAGATAAGAAGGGAAAAGAAAGATATACATTAATCCTTGAGACCTGTTTCATAAAATCACTTATGAATTTGTTACGTTTCCTATATTCTTAAAAGGTATAAAATTTGTTGAAGGTTTTTTCTTCGTTTCTCTTACAAGCAAATGCTTTATGTGCTAAAGATACATTTTGCTATATATTTGGCAAGCTAATTTAGATACAGCATTTGAGATCCTTTGTTGCTTAGGGTTACTACTGATAGGAATAAAGCAACTATATTTTATTAAAAATAAGACATCATCAGTTTTAAAATCCTGATTTCTGCCACGTGAAAGTGGGGAGAAATGCACATCTTAGAATCACTGAAATATGATTTAGCAGAATTTTTAATGACAATTACTAGTATTTAAAATATAAACTATAGATTATAAAGCCTCTAGGTAGAGGACTATGTAAGAATAGGAGGTTGAGAGTCTGGAATTAAAAATATTAGAGTCTTCCAATTCTAGAAAACATGCTTATGTTTGCACATAGCTCATGTGCATCAAAGGTTTATTATGGAAACTCATAATCTTTGTACTTATCAGAGACTTGAAGAGGGTAATGGCTGAAAGTTTAAACATCATTAAAAGCATGGAGTTGGGGGAAATTGGAGGGGGAGACAAACCATGAGAGACTGGACTTTGAGAAACAAACTGAGGATTTTTGGGAGGGGGTAGGGTGAGCCTGGTGGTGGGTATTGTGGAGGGCACATATTGCATGGAGCACTGGGTGTGGTGCATAAACAATGAATCTTGGAACACTGAAAAAAATTAAATTAAAACAACAACAACAAAAAAGGCATGGAGTTAACTAGCAAATATTTAACTGCCTGGACCAAGAAATCAACTACTAAAGAGAAGAAAATCAAGCTTCTATCTTCTGTAGTTCTTGAGCTTTCCAGGTTCACCCTTTGTCACAGAAGGAATGAATTTGCCAGTGCGCGCAGTGAAGTGTCTGCTATAGGCAATGTAGGTCTCTGTAACTCTCAAAGACTCTTCTATTGTGCTTTAATTTCATATTTCTCCATAATTCATATTCTTAGTTCAGTTGCTTCCCCAAACTATATGAACACTATGAGCACACAAGAATTACTGAGTGTTTATTTTTTTAAAAGATTTTATTTATTTATTTGAGACCCAGAGAGAGCACACAATCAGCGGGAGCAACAGGCAGAGAGAAAGGGAGAAGCAGGCTCCCTGCTGAGTAAGGAGCCCGATGTGGGGCTTGATCCCAGGACCCTGGGACCTTGACCTGAGCTGAAGGCAGATGCTTAATGGACTGAGACATCCAGGCACCCCTTGAGTGTTTATTCTGTGCCAGGCACTCTGTGAGGAAGTGGGGGTAAATGAAGAAATTCTCTAGGCCATCACATGAGCAGTCTTACAGGGGAGACACTTCCAGTAATGCCATAATAGCACTTCTACAGCTATTATATTCTACAGAATATAATCCTAATTTAGGGGGTTAGGAGATGGAGATATGGCAATTGAGTCGAGAATAAAAAGGCAGGAATTTAGCAGGGTTACACAGTGAGAGGGTAATGGTTCCATTTCAAGTAAAGTAAACATGGGCGCATCTTTGTTTTTTATGTTTGTCTCACTTATTAGACATTTAGAATAAAGACCTCAAACTCTGGTAATAGCCAAGTGTGGGACAAGTGTTTTTTTTCAGTGAAAATGATTGATCTACTCTAGAGAGCTTTGAGAATGGTCAAGAAACCAGTTAGTGTGTCTCACTTTGTTAGGCATGAGAACCACTTGGAGTTCTTGTTCCTATGATCACCTGAGTTGCTGTTTCAATAGGTCTGGAGGGAGGCCAGAAATTTACATTTTCAATAAGCCCTATCCCCAACTCCTAAACCCCATTGTGACTCTAATGTAGGGGGTCTGCAGAGTGCAGACATGGAGGTAGAAAAGAATTTGTGGATACTTTGGAGATACTTACATGCTGGTTCTTATCAACTACCTACAGCTCACCAAATATACCTCAAGGTGCACCCCCTGTCAGCCATCAGAAGCTTTTTAATCAACCTTAACCTCTGGTGCTCAGACCTGTAAGTTAATTTTCTGGCAAATATGATGAGAGGAAAATAAATCTGCCTCCTGAGACTTAACAGGTCTTCTTGATTTCTAAGTATTAGCATGTTCTTCAAGTGCTGTGAAGCTGAAAAGTGCTAAAAAAAAGCTCCAGGATTAGTCAATTCTCTTTAAAAAAATTTTTTCCAGTGGCACAATACTTACCTTGAAAGATGAAAATTTCCACCTAAGGCATTTTTTTTTCTATATTTTGTAATTGCAATTGAGAATTTATGCCAACTCTACCTTTTTTAGCTATTCAATGAAACCTTTCTAAACTGAGTTGAAAATAATTCCATCATGCCTTTAACACCCACTTGCTCTAATTTAACTCCATTTGTCTCTCCTGTACTTACTCTTTATTTTCTTGAGCATTCCAGCTGTTAACATTAAATCTAATTTTTGAATGTCAGCTCATGTCAAAGCAAGCCTTAGTCCTTTTAATGTTAACCTATCACCAGCTCAAAGCTGCTTTATATCATGAGATATAGCTGTGTTTCCAACCCTGCGGGCATGGAGTGTGATTACACACACACATGCTAGAGCTTCCCTATAACACTACTTTGGTGTAGTCTGGAATTTTATATGGGGTAGATAGGGATTAAACCCCATCCAAAGTGCTTTGGTTACACAAATAGAAAAAGGCTTTGTTACAAGGTGGTAGTGCTGCAGAAGTATTGGAAAGAATGTTGGCTATCATCTAGTCTTACACCTTTATGGTTTTTTGTTTTGTTTTGTTTTTTTGATTTTTTGTTTTTTGTTTTTTGTCTAAGAAAGAGTAGAATGTCACGGACAAAGCATACAGTTAATGACAGAGGTGTTGAAACCAGAACCAGGCAAGAAATACTTTATTAATAGACCTAAATGTCATTGTCATTTATACTCTTCTTTCTCTCTCTCTCTCTTGAATGAAATGCAATTAAAAAACATTAATCTTCTTATACCTCCCATTTGGACAATTTTTGAGGTTCAAAAAAGTCAACTGTGTCTTGAAAGTTTGGCATAGATTTTTCTCCTATGCTTTCAGACCAGATAAACTTCACGTTTAGAAAACTGATCAGTGAAACAGGCCATTGTCATTAGCTAAACCAAATGTGGAAGGAACTTACAGTAAGATACAGGTGACTTTTTTTGTTAGTCTTTTGGGACACTGAGCTTTGTTATAGTAATATACTAATAAAGACTTCTATTTATGAGGAAGATCACCAAATGAAAAATAAGTACCATTGCCATTTTATTTTAGGGCTTTTAGTGCAATATAATTAGAACTTTAGTAAGAGATTGTATCTTAATTAAAAGAAAGAATTGATAAATATACTTTTAAATGAGGGTGAATAGACATGAACTACACAAGTTAACTATCCAGTTAAATGTTCACATTAAAAAGCCAATAAGAGAAAAAGATAAAGAAAAGAGTCTTCTATTCATATTGTGCATCTTCACACTGAGGTTAACAGTCAGTCACAATATTTTTCCTAGAGGAATGCATGGCAGCCTAGGAAGGAAAGAACAATACAAAAAATGTTAACTATAAGTCCTACAAGAAAATGCAGTTCAAAGTCCTATGAGACCTTTAGGGGAGAGTAATTAATTTTGTTTTGGAAGTTGGAAAAGCCTTCAGGGAGGGTATAATGTTTGAGAAAAGTGCAAGCTCAATAAAAAATACCAAGCAGATGTTTTTTTAAAGGTATAAATGCAGCAGCATGATATTTTTTCCTGAACATTAGAAAGGCTCTTTTATGAAGCATAATTAAAATAATGATTTCTATAGAATAAATTTTCCATATCCCATCTCTCCGACTGAGATAATAATGCCTGCCTTTTGTTTTTATTTACTATTTTGTCAGTCTTTCCATTAAGTCTGGTTTCTATAGTTCATGATTTTTTTTTAATATCACTTATTTGGATAGGAGCTTGTTGAAAAAATTGGTCTACATTTTCTCCTAGAAGAGTCACTTTATATTCTTATATAATTCACACTCTTCTCCCTCCCTTTCCCATTTGTTTTTTTTTTTATAATATTTCAGTTCTCAGGCTATAAAGAACTAGGAACAATGATATATATTAATATTTTTATATTTTACTTTGCGATAAAATTAGAAACAAAATCCTAACCTCCTAGACCTAGATAATGGTCATTAGACCAATTGCTTATCATTTAAAATGTTGTCCAAGATTTGTTGCAGTACTCCTACTGACATATTGTGAGAAGAAGGCTCATGATTTGAGACCCGAAAAGCAAGGAGTTAATGGGAAGAAAATCTTAGAGGATTAGATTGACCTCAAGGGATTTGGAAACTAGGCAGATGATCTGAAGATGAAAGATTTGATTCTGTGCTGAATTACAAGTTTTGAAGGAAATTACAGTGTAATTTTGTTCAGCTATAGATAAAGATCCACAGCCTAAATTAGTAAAGTTCTTATAACTTATCTTTTAAAATCATCATTAAAATGTATTTCTGAAACTGTGTCAATTGTGAGCCATCACCCTTGAGGTACATGTGTAATATAAAAGAGCTAAAAAAGAAGAGCAATAGCAAACAGTGCATATTAAACATCCGTTGCAAAGGCTGGGAGTGGGGGCATCTAAAAGGCATGTCATTGCATTAAACCTTTTCTCTGGGTTGGGTAGAAAGGGAAGGGGCAAACCACTGCTGTCACACCTTATTTACACATTTCACAAAAGCATCGTCATGTGCCAGTAAGCCTTTTGCTTCTAAGGGAGTTGTTACAGCCTTGAATTCTCTCACGCTTCCCCGGAGGAGAAGGCCACATCTAACCAGGCCCCAAAGAGCAATACCTTGGAACCCCCTGTAGCCCATTTGTTAGATTTGACCCCCAACTCAGTCATGGGTAACACCCTCAATCTAGGTTTATTGTTGGCCAAACCAATTAAGGTCATTGTTATCCATGGTTAGCGTTTCTAGGAACAGCCTGTCTTGCTGCAAAAACAGCATGTTCGTTCCTTGGTTGCCAAGTAAATACCTTATTGGTGGGATGTCCAACTAAATTCCTATTTCCTGTTGTGACGTGCTTATAGAAAGTTAGAGTGGACCTTTGGTGAAAAAAAAAAATTTAAAACAACACAAAACCCCAAAACAAACAAACCAACAAACCACCATTAATTGAACACACACACATTCACATCTATGTTCTTTCAGAAGCTCTCAAACAACAGTAAAAGTGGAGGAAAAAGAAAGGAGAAGGCAGTGAAACCTAGGGGGTTGTTGGGTGTGTGGTAACTGATGTAGTGGATCCAAGAAAGCCAGACCATCGGTGGAAAAGTTTAGAAGCACACTGATTTGCATTGCAGAATCTGCAAAGGATTTATGACATTTCATCAGATGTCCAATGAAAGGTGGAGCTAAAAAAAAGGATTTGGTTGACAGTCTAAGACCTTACCTCCACTCCCTTCTATAACCCCCCCTTAAATCCTAGCATAGGTTTTGCTTGATTTAAGGAATGAACTACAGATGACAAAAACAAAAACAAAAACATGTATCTTGTTTGTTTTTACATACTTTCTGTTAGAATCTTTACCTGGGTACTTTGAAATTTTTTGCTGTTATGAATAATATATTCCTAAGTTTTCACTTTTCTAACAGTTTGTTGCTGGTATACAAAAATGCCACTAATTTTTGGTTATTAATCTTATAACTACTAACTTTGCTAAAATCTATGATTAATTATAATAATTTGGGTAGATTCCTTTGGATTTTTCCATTTTAACAATCTTATCTCTGAGTAATGACAATTGACTTTATTTTCAATCTTTATAGATTTTCTTTTTTTTCCTTCTTGGTGCATGAACTATGAAATTAGTTCAAAGTTGAATAAAAAATTATATTGGGAATAACTATAATGGTTCACCATTGATAATAATGTTTGCTATAACTTTTCTATATATACTGTGTTCAGGTTAAAGAAATTCCTTTGTATGCCTTACCCACTAAAAATTTTTATCAAAAATTATTAAAGATTATTAACTGCTTATTCTGCATTTATTGAAATTATATAAATTTTCTTTTATATGTTAATGTAACACACTACTTAATAGATTTTCTAACATTAAATTAACTTGTATTCCTAGAATATATCCAACTCAGAGATGACAGATTATCTTTTTACTCATTGCTAAATTAAATTTGCACTTTTTCTCTTTTAGAAACTTTTTTGCTCTTGCATTAATAAAAGATTGGCCTGTTTTCTCCCCTTTTATTTTTTATAACAAAAGAAATTAGATATAAAAACCGAATTGGAGAGTCTTTTATTTTATTAATTGGAAGTTTAGGTTTGGAGTTATCTCTGTTTTGAATATTTTGTTGAATTCACCTATAAAATCACCTGGTCTTGCTATTTTCTCTGAGGGAGAATTATGAGCTAATGATCATTCTGGTTTTTATTTCTGGTCCAATCTTGAGTCAATTTTGGTGACTTTTAAAAGTGTTTATTTCACCTGATTTTTCAGTTATATTAGAGTTATTTATATTTTATTTCAATCTCTGCTGCCTCTTTAGTTATGCCCTTTTCAATTGCTAATATTTTGTGCAGTTTCCTTGTTTCCCTAATCAATCTCACCTGAGGTTTGTCAACTTCATTAGATTTTTTTTCCTCAAAAAAACACTTTTGGTTCTGTCAATCCTCTCATATTTTTTTTTTTACTTCATACTTTCCATTCTTAATTTATTCTTTCTGGGTTTATTTTGCTCATTTTCTAATATCTTAAATGCTTATGCAATTGACTTTGAGTTTTGCTTTTTTCCCCCACCAATATAAGCATTTTAGGCTTTTAATTTCCCTCTTAAAAACTTTTGGCTACAGGAATGCCTGAGTGGCTCAGTTGGTTAAGCGTCTGCCTTTGGTTCAGGTCATGATCCCAGGGTTCTGGGATCAAGTTCCACATTGGACTCCTTGCTCCTTGGGGAGCCTGCTTCTCTCTCTCCCTGCTGCTCCCCTCACTTGTGCTCTCTCTCTCGCTTGCTCGCTGACAAAAAGATAAATAAAGATTTAAAAAACCCAAAACTTTTGGCTACATTTCAGAAGTCTTGAAACTTGGTATATTTTCTAGTGTACAGTTGCTTCTGTTGTTATATACGCTGACTTTGGTTGCTTATTTCCTGACGTGTTAATCTTTTAACCTCATGTTAATTTTTTATTGCGATTTCCTAATCCTTGGGTTTCTATCTGGGGGAATTCTTTGAGGCCGGCATTTAAAGTGTATTTTTCCATAACTGTAGTACCTGAAGTTACAACATTGGATCCCTTTAAACTAAAATTTCAGTTTGTTTCCAGGCAGTATAAATTTCAGGGCAAATCCATGTAAATATGACTTGTGGTTAAGAAATCTCAAGGGGGAATTTTTTTTCTTTATTTCTCCTCTATCCAGAGAGAAGGTTGAAACAAACATCTTTCCCTCTGTAAATCACTTTTTTGTTTTCTTATTCCCCCAGGGTAGGTGTTGCTCTCCAAGTGGTTCCAGTTTGATGCAAGTGTCTCTGATCCCACCTTCCATTCTGATCTGGACCCTGGTTTTGGCTTCTGTTCTACCAAACACATGGCCAGTTAAAAACTCAGATGAGGCTATTAGAATGAGCAGATACCCTCAGGGATGAGGCCAGCTCCAGTGCTCACCTAATCCTCATGAAACCACACTTGCTCATTGTTTGTCTCCTCTGTTTCCATTTCTTATCTTCCAGCTCAGCTCAGCTCAGCTATGCTCTGAGAGAGATTTTTAAAAATATTTTACTTTGTATTATTTTTGTTTCTGAAGGGATTTCTCTGCATATGTAGTCTGCCATACTTCTGGAAAGGGAAGACCAAATTTGTGACACTTTCTGTTGTAATTTATAGAAAACTCAGATCAGTTTGCCTTAAAGAGACTTAGATAAAAACTCCAGAAATATGGTGACTTTTCTATTTCATTTGAGTTAGCATATAAATTACAGCCTCAAAGCCATAGATTATTTGTCTCTTCACTCTGCCTTTCATGATGTCAGCTTCAATCCAAAGCTATCTGTCTCCCCAACATAGTCACAAAATGGCTGCCAACAACTTGCAGAGCTACACATTTCACTATTCACATTCAGGTAGGAAGAGCCAGTCCCTTCTCTAACCACCAAAGAGCTTCCTGAACTATTCCCAATGAAACTCAATGAAAACACTGAACCACATTTTATAGCCAAAAAAAATGTCATGTTCAGATTGACTTTGTTACTGGAAACAATTACACCTGTCCCTTGTTTCTAATTCCTTCCTGAAACCCATGATGTTAAGTGAAAAGTCATTAAGTGGAAAACTAATTTCCATTAATTTTAAAAGAAAAATTGCAATGCATTTTATCTCAATTTCCAATAACAATTGAACAATACAAATAACTTTATGTAATTTTTAGAAATCCAGTAATCTGAAAGTAAATACAAATTTATACATAAAATAGGATGTAGTAAGGGTTTATCCTTCCACTTTCTCTAATTATCCAATCTTTTGGGACTTAGTTCATCTTGCACTCCAAAAGCACTTAAAAGTTATATCATATAAAAAACAGTTTTAGGATAAAGTAAAAACTAAGCAAAAGAATGCTTTGAAACACATGGAAATAGTACATGTTCACAACAGACTAAGAGTTGTTGAAGCTGCAAACCTTTTTTCCCCTTTATTTGGCATATATAAGCAAAGTCAATTATTTTGAGTTTATCTAAACATTGCATGCAATTCAAATTAGGTCCATATGATATTGCCTGACTAGAAAATGTTTGTGTTGAGTATATTGATGAGCATGTCTTCTCCCGAAACATAATCTTGAAAAATATTATTTATATTACTTTATTTTTAGTGTGTTTCAGGATAAAAAGGAAAAGCCTCATGTAGAAAAAAGGAATGTCTGAAAACTATATAATATTCTAGGAAAAATCAGAACATTTTATATAAAGTAGGTCTGTACTGTGGCAAAGGAGATGGGTTTAAGCTGACTCAGACTGATAGGGGCTTGCCTTTGGGGGTCAGTCTCTGGCAACCTCCATGCTGTACACAAAGGGTGAGGAAGAGGATGAATATCAATGAGATAATCACAATGCCTTTTCAGCCAGCTTTATAGCAGCATTCCTCTAAATCAAATTTAGTCTACACTGAGACCCCACTCACATAAATGATGGGACATTTAATTTTCATAATCATTGGGGTTTCCTCCTTCTCTGTAACATCAGACATTCAGAAAGCCTGGGGAGGTGTTAGTCAGTCATAGTGGTCACCAGCATTGATGCTGCTCCTTCTCCTTATTGATGCCATAGTCAAGCATTAACTTCCAATATCAATCAAGCATTTAGCTCTGGGTAGACTTAGGGATGAAGCCATCAGCATTTATTCCACCAATGCTAGATTTTGCCTTCTGCTCACCATGGCACAATCTATAATGCCCAGCTTTGGTGTCTCACTTCTGCTGTTTTCCACTCTTTTCTGCTTTCTCTTCTTTCTTGTTCTAAAATTTGCTTCCCATTTTCCTGATTTCTAAGAAAATAATTTTATTGCTGTGATTCACATACCACACTATTCACCCATTCAAACCCTAGAATTCAATGGTTTTCATTATATGCACAGAGTAGTTCAGAGATCAGCTCAATCAATTTTAGAATGTCTTTATCATCCCCAAAAGAAATCCCCTACCCATTATCAGACATTCCCCATTTTTCTTCAGCTCCCCTAATCCCTTAAGCCCTAGGCAATTACTGATCTACTTTCTGTATGCATAGATTTTCTTATTCTGGACATTTCATATAAATGAAGACATAAAAAAGTAGTCTTTTACATCTTGCTTCTTTCACTTAGCATAGTGATTTGCATTTCATTCATGCCATAGTATATATTAGTAGATAATTCCTTTTTATGATTGAATAATATTCCATTATATGGATACAACAGTTTGTTTATTAATTCACCAGTTGATGGACTTTTGAATTCTCTGTTTGGGGCTATCATGAATAATCCTGATATAAACTCTTGCAAAATGCCTTTGTGTGGATTATGATTTTATTTCCGTTAGGTAAATTCCTAGGAGTAGGATTACTAAGTCATATGTTAACCTTAACTTTTTAAGAAGCAGCTATATAGTTTTCCAAGGAATCGTGCTATCTTGTATTCTGACTAGCAATGTTATGAGGGTTCCAGTTTCTCCGCATCCTTACCAACAGTTGTTACTGTTTATCTTTTGAGTTATAGCCCTTCTTCTAAGTGTGTAGTGATACGCATTATGTTGTAAAAATTGTAATTAGTTATATTTAAAACATGGGGGAAAATCTAGGGATCTGCCCTTTTTGGAAATAGATGTTCTAGCAACACTGTGTCTCAGCACTGTAAGGCAGTGATTGGTTGAAGCTGTGTCATTGCCATTCTCTTCACTCTGGTACACTGTCCAGTTTTTTGCAGTTAATTCCTATTTTATGATCCTGACACTGAGGGTAAGTGTCCATTCTCATTTTTCTTATAGTTGAGCTGTTGTTATTTTTGAAGGTAAGAAATGTTTTACGTCCTATGTCACTAGCAAAAGTAGAAAATGAGATAGAGACTTGGAGGGCAATATACTTAACGTAGGAGAGAGCAGAGTTCTTTGTTAAATTAAAGACCACTCCTAAGTGTTTATAAAAAACAAATTCAAAATGGATTAAAGATCTAAATGTGACACTTGAAAACATAAAAATCCTAGAGAGCACAGGCAGTAACCTCTTTGATATCAGCTATACAGCTTTTTTCTAGATATGTCTCCTGAGGCAAGGGAAATAAAAGCAAAAATGAACTATTGGGCTTACATCAAAATAAAAGGCTTCTGCACAGTGGAGGAAAAAATCAACAAAACTAAAAGGCATCTTTCAGAATGGGAGAGGATATCTGCTTGTGACATAACAGATAAAGGGTTAGTATCCAAAATCTAAAAAGAACTAATCAAACTCAATGCCCTCCCCCAAATAATCTGGTTAAAAATGGGGTAAAGACCTGAATAGACATTTTTCCAAGAAGACATCAGATGGCCAACAGACACATGAAGAGATGCTCAACATCACTGGTAATCAGGAAAATACAAATCAAAACTACATTGAGCTATCACCTCACATGGGTTAGAATGGCTAAAATTAACAATACAAGAAACTGGTGTTGGTGAGGATGTGAAGAAGGGGGAATCCTGTGTTGTTGTTGGGAAATCAGACTGGCATAGCCCTTGTGGAAAATGGTATGGAAGTTCCTCAGAAAGTTAAAAATAGAACTACCCTACAATCCAGCAATTGAACTACTAGGTATTTACCCAAAGAATATAAAAATGCTAATTCAAAGGGGATCCATGCATCCCTGTGTTTATAGCATCATTATCTACAATAGCTAAATCAGTGAAACAGTCCAAGTGTCCACAGACATATATATATATACACATTCACACACACACACACACACACACACACCCCACACACATAATGGAATATTACTTAGCCATAAAAAGAATGAAATCTTGCCAGTTAGAGAGTATCGTATTAAGTCAAATAAATCAGAAAGACAAATACCATATAATTTCACTCATACGTGGAATTAAGAAACAAAATAAATGGGCAAAGGGAAAAAAGAGACAAACCATTTAACAGACTCTTAGCTATAGAGAACAAACTGATGGTTGGCAGAATGGAGGTGGGGGGGAATGGATTAATTAGGTGATGGGGATTAAGAAGTATACTTGTGATGAGCATGGATGTTGTTTGGAGGTGTTGAATCACTATGTTGTATACCTATAACTTATATTACACTGTATGTTAACTAACTGGAATTCAAATAAAAAAAGGCTTCTCTTACATGTTTACAATATGCAAAATATGCCTTTGTCAAAAGAATGCAATTTAAAACATTATGAAGTAACCATACAAAGACAATGTATGATGGAAATTTTAATGAACTGAGAAAAACAATAGAAATTTCAATGCAGTCCTATTTTGAATCAAATAAGAAATGCTACCTTGAAAAGTTATTTGTGAATACAAATGTAAAAGAGCTTATCAATTTTGAAATACATGTTTTGATTATCTTAATCTTAGGAGAACCATTTCTTTGGCAAGCAATAATCAAGTATACTTTAAACTAAAATTGGTTTTCAGAATTGAACATTATAAGAACTTCCCAGTTATAGAATTGAAGATCCATTCCAAACAGGATTTTCTTCTTCTAACCTCTTGAAAATTAAGGTTGTTCACTTCATCTTTCACAATTAATGCTGATAGAATGAATGAAGAGTTACCAAATAAAACCATATAGCAGGATTATATACTGAATGCTAAATATGTTGGTGTTGGAAAATTAGATTCTTTAAATGTCTTGAGAGTAGTTACTCTAAATATAAAACCAAACTATGTTTGGAAGTAACTGCATTTGGATACATCTGTTCTCCATTATGCAATGGAATAAAACTAAATATTGTTCCCAATTAAGGGATTTAAGGCTAAATTCTGGACTGTCCATTTCAAAGAGAAATGAAGACTTACTACATCTTATTTAGGAAAAAAAATTAGTTTTAGAATTCTGATTCAGAAGAATTGGAATTAGAAATTCTTTAATTTTTTGTTTTGAATTTCATCTATAACCCCAAATACCATTATCTGTTTAGAATTTGTAGTATACTTCTAATATAATAAAAATTTTTTAAATGTTGATTCTATTTCAGGAAGTTAATATTCTTATCCTTGGGGTGCCGCACACACATTACCTACTTGGATTTTTTGACTTTTGATTTTTGAACACCTGTGTAAAGGAAAGTGATCAGGAATTCATATTTCTTCCTGATCCAACCCAGATTATCAGGATGGGAGGATGCATAGAAACCATGAGCAGATGCTCAAAATAGAGAATATTCATTTGTTGAAGAGTACAGAATGGACTAACAGGAAACAGGTACTCAGCTGACGTAGAAGGAGGAGACCCACCACTTATTTTGGTCTGCAGGATGAAACTCCAGTTTGTGGCTGGTGGAGTGGGTAAATAAGGGTGGCAAGAGAAGCAGTATTGACTTGTTTGCTTGTCGGTCTTATCTCATGGGCTGCGGAAGCTCAGTACAGGCATTGTACTGACCATCTTAAATACTTAAGTCTAGCAGTCCTTCTCCTGGGCAAGCACATAGAACTCTGTTTTAAGGGGACTGGGGGAAAACATAGAGCAGAGGGGTAAAATGCTTCATGGGTTTGGTACTGCTAGTTGCGTATCTGTGTTTCAAAGGAAAAATCCCTGCTTCTGACCCCTGCAGCAATTGACCCGTGCTCTCAAATATGTACTTTGATCACCCCTTTTATCTTGACATGAAGAGCTGGGGTTGGCATTTATTAATCATAAAGTTATTCATTCTGCTTTAGATCCAATGGCAATGCTCAACTCTATAACCTTCCGTGGCAGTGGGTAACACAGGTTGGCTAAATGTGGCGCAAAGTAATAATTTCTTCAACTTGCTCTAAATTTATCAGCCATTAATTCCACAAGATGACATTTCATTCTTCAGTGACATTATGGAACATTCAGTTCTTTGGCTGAGAATACAAACAAAACCCTCTGTCAGGCTCTCAGACACTAAATAATCACCACTTGCCATTTTCCCTTTAAATATGTTAGCCTGGTTTGATTGACTTGGAGAAAATCTTAAACTCTCCTAATTTGCCATAATTGTATTCAAAGTTTATTCTCCTCTCCCAGCCTTTCTTGGGAATCAGTTCAAATGTATATTTATTATTAGCTATATACGTGAGGTAGCCTGTTTGGTAGAATTAGTATCAACTTGTGTGAAGAGTGCACTGAGGGATTCTAAGGTATCAGGTGTCTTATGATGATGACTCACAATAAATTGTCTGTGGCCAGCACTTTGGGGAGTAGGTGGCAGGACACATTCATGATTTTAAAACCGTTGAATTGGTTCCATGACTGCCACCACCTCCCTCCCCTGCCAGTTTTTCCACTCACTCTGATTTATGAAATTCCTTTATTGAGGCTCAGTGCCTTTGATCCCTATTCCAATGAAAACTCCTTCAGAGAGAGAGGTGTTATTTAAGCTCCTGTCAGCCATTTTATCCTGGGCACAAATTGTCATGATGTATGATGACTCTTTTCCTTTAAACCAGTCGTCTTCAAATCATGTCCTGTAGAATCCCAGAGTCCCAAGGGTATCATAGGGATTGTTGCAGGATAAGAAGAGATCCAATAGGCTTGACTTCAACAGCCACTCTGCTTACCTGCTGTAGATATTTAGCTTCTGTGTAGGATTTCCTGCAATAAGAAAATTTTATTTTACTGTTATTACATCTGTTTTAGACTCTGAGGTTAGACCCTTAGCATGGGGCCAGGAATGAGCCTCCATGATTTTTGTTATTTACCCTTAGTTGATGCTTTCCTGTTCTACATTCTCCCGCATGGCACCTGCTCTTGGTTAGGGCATTCTTCTAGTATCCACCATTGCTTCCATCTCCCAGATTACAATCCAGAGTGCCACTCTTTTGCCTCCTATATGATTCTCATCTTTGCTGTACTAGAATGAAAAAAGAAGTAAGACTAGGAAGAGAAAGAACAGCTATGAACATGCTTCCACTACTTCCTGTCATATATATATATATATTAGTGATATATATATACATATATATATATGTATATATATATACAGTTCTATATATATAAGAACTTTGGAATGGATTCCTCCAAAAGAGGAAAGTAGCTATTTCATCCTAAAGTCAAATGCATCGAGAGCCTGGATAGTTGGAACTATTAAAAAAAAAAAAAAAAAGATCTAAAGCCGCTTGCTACTAGAAAATGTGCAAAAAAAAAAAATAACCCTTAGAAATAACAGAAAATGGGCATACATTAGAACCATTCAGATTAATCTCTTCACTTTCTCTTTTGATGGTATTATTGACTGACAAAGGGAGGCTAGTATTTTAGCTTTGAAGGCACTGGGAAAAGGTCATATAAAAAGATCTAAAAACTTAATATTACAAAATTCCACAAAATTGAAATCTTCTAAACAGTAAAAATAATAAAACTAAATATAAAATAATATAAATAGCGAAACTAAAATTTAAAAGGAGTAAATGAACTGGCAAAAATTTGACTAAGGACTATAGAGTCAAGTTAAAACAATAGAAACCAACTTTAGTTAAGAATTTTATTTTTAAAAAATGGAATTAAGTTTTATGATGCAGCTTATAAAACTAAGCTGGAAAATGGGGGAAGTATGTAAATATGGGTAATAGAAACTCTAATGGCTGAGCAGTCTTCTTAGAAGCTGTGAGAATCCTAACATAGCTTTCATCATTTTCTATTTTTTCTTCATTCTTATAATTCAAATTGCAGGGGCCATATAATTGGCCAGGGAATAGGGACATGCTGGATGCCCCACCAGTGTAGCCTGTAGAAGTACGGTAGTTCCCAAAGGAAAATCCAGGTATGAAAGGGAAAGGACTCTGCAGACCAAAGGAGCAGGTTAGAGCTCACTCAGAGTTTAAGGAAAAACAGAGGGGAAAAAGAAATAAATGGACAGAGGCCATGAATTATAACTCCTAGAAGATATAATGTAAAGTAGTATAGGTGGGGAAAACAATCTTATAAAAAGTAAAATACCAAGTAAAACATAACTTTTTTAACCATTAAGAGAATAGCATCCCTCAAAAGTCAAGCATAAAATTACCATATAATCCCTCAATTCTACCTCTCAGTATATATTCAAAAGAATTGAAAGTTAAGAACTCAGACATGGTACATCAGTGTTCAAAGCTGCATTATTCACAATAGCCAAAAGGTGGAAGCAGCCCAAATGCTTGACAGATGGAGAAATAAATACAATGTGGTGTATAAATACAATGGAATATTATGTAGCCTTGAAAAGGTATGAAATTCTGATACATGCTACAATGTGGATGAAGCTTTAACATTTTGCTGAGTGAAATAAGCCAAACATGAAAAAAAAATATTGCATGATTCCACTTAAATGAAGTACCTAGGTTAGGTCTCATAGACACAGAAAATAGAATACAAGTTACCAGGAGGAGGGAAGAATGAGAAATTGTTTAGTAAGTACAGAGTTTCTGTGTAGGATGATTTTTAAAAAGTTCTGGGAATGGATAATGGTGATGGTTGTACAATATTATGAATGCACTTAATACCACTAAGTTGTACACTTAAAATTTACACTTTTAACCATTTTTTCTTACATGCGTTTGACTGCAATCTTTTAAAAGATGGGTAGCTGCTTAGAATAATGTTGTGTTTAACTAGTACATTTATACTGAGGGTGGGAGTGCAAATTCATATAACCCATTTTGGAAAATAATATGATTTTTTATCAGGAAACTCTGAAGTATTCCTATCTTTTGCCTTAGCGGTCCTATTCCTGAAGATATTATCCTAAAGTAGTGAAAAACTATTTGCATGAAGATAATGCTAGCAGTATCAAAAAATGATGGGTTTACAAACCTAAATGTGCAAAAAAAAAAAAAAAAACTATGTCACACTAACTCATTGAAACATTATGCAATCATTAAAAATTATGATTGAGATAATAATTGATATATTAACAAGATTACAAGATGGCATATACTATGAATATACTTTAGCTAAAATATTCAGGTCAACAACATGCAGGAGTGAAAACATCTGTGGTAAACTGAGGGAATTGTAATTAATATTTTTCCTTTAATTTTTATTTTTTAAAAGATTTTATTTATTTGACACAGAGAGAAAGATCACAAGTAGGCAGAGAAGCAGTCAGAGAGAGAGAGGGAAGCAGGCTCTCTGTTGAGCAGAGAGCCTGATGCGGGGCTCAATCCCTGGACCCTGAGACCATGACCTGAGCTTAAGGCAGAGGCTTAATCCTCTGAGCCACCCAGGCGCCCCTACTTTTATTTTTTTAACATCTTTTTTATTTTATTTTATTTCATGTTCCAAGATTCATTGTTTATGCACCATACCCAGTGCTCCATGCAATACGTGCCCTCCTTAATACCCACCACCAGACTCACCCATCCTATCCCCCACAAAACCCTCAGTTTGTTTCTCAGAGTCCACAGTCTCTCATGCTTTATATCCCCTCCAATTTATCCCAATTCACTTTTCCTTTCCTTCTAATGTCCTCCATGTTATTCCTTATGCTCCACAAATAAGTGAAACCATATGATAGTTGACTCTCTCTGCTTGACTTATTTCACTCAGCATAATCTCCTCCAGTCCTGTCCATGTTGATACAAAAGTTGGGTATTCATCCTTTCTGATGGAGGCATAATACTCCATTGTATATATGCACCACATCTTCTTTATCCATTTGTCTGTTGAAGAGCATCTTGGCTCTTTCCACAGTTTGGCAACTGTGGCCACTGCTGCTATGAACACTGGGGTACATATGACCTTTCTTTTCTAATCTGTATCTTTGGGTTAAATACCCAGTAGTGCAATATATTTCCTTTTAAATTTGTCTTTAACTTTTGTTATTTTGTCTTAATAAAAAGTGATCATACTTAACGTCAAACAAAATTAAATAAACATTTTAAATATATTGTTACAAAAGATAGAAAAGAGAAACAATTCTTAAATACTTGTAGTAGAAATTACAAGGAAAATTTAAGAAGTAATCTTCTCCATGATCATTTGTATTGTAAAAATAAAGATACTTAAATACCTATCAACTAGACTAATAATAGGAATCCACTTTATAAAAACCTTATTTATAAAACTATACATATTCTTTTCGGGTTAGAAAGGCTGGAGACTTTTATAATGTGGCTATATTATGAAGTGTACATTTTACAGAGCAATGGAAAAGAGAAATTGTGAGATGAAGTGGAAAATGGTTTTACAGATATTGGCAAAAAGAAGACAGGATAATAAAACAGAATGTTTCAGGAAGATTCTCAGATGCAAAAATCTTCAAAGAAGACACTTCTCACAAGAAGTGGCAGGCAAGAATATCCGTGTGCTAAAATTCTAGGAATAACTACGTCTAACATCAAATGGCATTGCCTCTCTTAAGAAATTAAAAACTATGAAGAAAATATGTAGAAAAAAATTTAATGAGCAAATAATTTGAAATTAGGAAAAGAGAGCTGATAACAAAGGAACTGACAACTTTCACAGGCAGAAAGTACTTCCTTAGTGTAATATCAATCCTTCTGGTACTTTTCCTAGATAGGAGTAAATTCCCAGAATCTACAGCATCGGAAGGGATTTTAGAGATCATGTAATAAAATTTCCTTTTCTAGTTGGATACTCAGGTAAGTCTCAGGTAACATCCCACATAAAGAGGACAGAGTTAGCCAGGAGCCGGGCTCTGGGGGGCTCCACATTGCTTATGCATTGCCTCCACGTTCCCACACCTACAGTGGCACTGAGGGAGAGGGCTGCACCCCTGCCCCCACACTGGGCTTCCTTAATTGAATGCCTTTGCTTTCTCCCATGGCCTTAAGTCTATAAATAACTCCATCCTTCTGCCATCAAGGAGTCTTTGTTCCATGAACTTTCCATGCAATATTACCACTGTACATTACTATACCATGAGGTTCCTCCCAGGTGTGTTCAGTAGAATTTAGAACTGAGATAGAACCACATGAAATAGTGCAAAAAGATAAAACTATTCAGGGCTAAATCAGAGATAAACATATCACCCTAGAGTCAGAGGAACAAATCCGTATGGATAAGCTCTATTAGGGAGTCAGAAAAGGGAAAAGTGAAACAGTGCTTGTTAAAATGGGATCCGAGGATCATCTGTAATTGAATGGCTGGGCAAACTAATTTTAAAGTGTGAAGCCAGGAGTTAGCATTTCAACAAGATTCCAGGTGACTTTTGTTCATGGAAAGGTTTAAGAACCACTTTCAGGTATTTGGGAGTTGGTGTAGAAAATGAACCTGCAGCAAGAAGAAGCATGATGTGTTCTGGAACTGTCCATGAAGTCAGACCGCTCAAATAATACGATGTGGGAACTGATATAAAAAGATGCCTCAGCAGGAAGCCATGAAGCATAAAAATGTTTAACTTGCATAAGAAGAAGAGAATGATGATGACATTTAACCTTGTGTCACTACTGATATGGAAATAGAGGTACATGGGAGAAAATAATGCAGGATGGATTCTCTGAAATTGTGAGTCAAGATGTCACATTTAATGGTGTTTACTAGAATCACATGGGTATCTTAAAATTTCTCTAGGTACAACTCTTAATTCAGATGATTCACTATTAGGGGAAAAAAATGCACAAATGATTTAGTAACTAGGCTTGGGATTTCCTATTGTTTTTGCCTTGCACTGGAGCTTGAAAAGATGATTTTCTTTTTCACCTTATAGTTCAGCATACCAATTTATGGGATATCTAGTAGAAATGATTCAATTGTAGTCTCTGAAAACATAATCATGTCATTTGGAGAAAGCCACTGTGGAATCTCTTTTGGATAAAAACTCCTGGGTCCCCTGCTTCATCTCAAACAGGCCTTCCCATGGCCTCTCATCAATCCCAGATCTCAAGGATGTGGTTATTCTTTCCCTTCTCTCTAGCTGCTGTCACCCAAAACTGCACATGTAATTAAGGCATAGTCTTCTTCGCTTTTGGCTTTTCATTGACCCAGAATTAAAAGAACACACACACTTTTTATTTTAGGGTTTTGCTCCTAATATTATCTGAATGGGGGTGGGGGGAGGACACAAAAACAATGTACATTGGAGTGTTGAAAGCTATCAGAATTCTCCAAAAACTCGTATAGTAATTATTCTTGTTCTATCCTAGCCTGCAAATGGGGCTGGTCTTTTTTTCCTGCCTTCTTGCATGGACTCCCTCTCTGCATTATCCTGATGAAGTCTCTGTATGGCATCTTCCACATTTAAAAAATACTGGGGTGGGGCATAAAACTGACATCAGTACTCCCTCTCTCCTTCACATTCCCATCCATAAGGGACTTTCTTTCTAGAAAGCTCTTCTTGAGATTCAGGGGTGAGATAATAGGTGGAAACTTCAAGATCTGTTTCCCTAAGTCTATCTCCAGGCAGCCTCCCCACCAGCTTTTAGTCTCTATGTCTTCTAGGTTTACATAGGGAAGTATGAATTGGGTAAGACCTAGACTGTGATCACCTATCCTCTTCAGTGCTATGGAAAGTTCTAATTACCTTGGAGCTCATGAGAGACACTTTCATGAAGAAAGTCATTTTTGTTCTCTCCAGAGATGATTTCAATTCCCTTAAATTTGGCCCTTTCTGTTGTCCTTGGCTCATCTGGAGTCATCTTGCCTTAGGAAACCCCCTAAGGCAACCCATCTTGCCTTAGAAAACTTGTTCCTGAAATATCCTGTAACAGTTTTCCAGGCTTTCTTTTTTTTTTTTTTTTTTTAATTTATTTATTTGTCAGAGAGAGGGAGCAAGCACAGGCAGACAGAGTGGCAGGCAGAGGCAGAGGGAGAAGCAGGCTCCCTGCTGAGCAAGGAGCCCGATGTGGGACTCGATCCCAGGACACTGGGACCATGACCTGAGCCGAAGGCAACCGCTTAACCAACTGAGCCACCCAGGCGTCCCCAGGCTTTCTTCTTTAATCACACACATAGTTCCTAAAACTCTGTCCTGGGGCTGGAACAAAGACAAAAGGCAAGTATGCCTATAATTCTCACCTGGAATTCCTACAGCTGCCTCTTCAATTACCACCTCACTGAGGGCATTTACCGCCCCATTTGTACTCAGGTATAAAGTCTTTCACAAAGGTGGATTTAGTTATGTGGTAGGAATGTTAATGTTTTTGTTGTCATTTGTTCATTATAAGCACTGTATCTATTTCCTGGGAGCACCTGCCCTGTGTTGCATAAAAGAGGAGTGGGCAACAAATGCTCTAGATGTGAGAAGGGGTTTTGTATTGCTATATATATATATCTTGTTTTTCCACTTCAGCTAAGCATGATTATTAAGTACTGTGTGGGGTCTGTATTTCCTTCACACATTCCTTCAAATCCCCAGAGGAATTATGCTTTTAATAAATACTACACATACAGAGCAGAAAAGCCAAATAGTGCTCTAAGGGCAGAGCTAAAGAAGAAAGAAGTACGACTCATATTTCCCCCATTCTAAGGCACATTCTCTTCCTTAAAAATGATAAATATTTCTGTAAGACTAGCCTAAAATGTATAGGAAATTACAGTAGTGATGAGTTTAGAGTCCCAAAGGTTAAAATTTAGGAATAAATTTCTCAACTCATGGTAATAAAGGTTAATTTAGAAATATACAAGTTCTTAGTGATTGTATTTTGATTCTATAGTGAATGAATATGGATATTTAGGGAAATAACCCAATTTGAAAATTTAAAAATGCCTTTATTTATGAGTCATACAATAAGAAAGTTTCACCATGACCCCAGATATTTGTATTGTACTCCAGTTGAGGAGACTATATTAAAACCTTTAAATTTCCATTCTAGTGAACAGATTTCTTTACCAGTAATATTTTGTAGCAAGAAATAACTTTATTCAAGCAATTTCATTTATCTTTACATTTAGCTGATTTAGTAAGGTACTATATTGAAAAAATCACATGGTTTTTTAAATTGTGGTTAAAAAAAACACAAAATTTACCCATTCTAACCATTTTAAATCTGCAATTAAGTATATTCACATCCTAAAAGTTCTGAGAAATTCTGAATATTTTTTTCTTTGTTTGAATGAGGCATTTCCCAAACTTATTTGACTAAGGAACTCTTTTTCTCATAAAGCCTATAAATGTTGAAGGAAAAAGCATAGCCTCTAAAACATGAGACTACGTCTTCTCAGCTGTATCTCTCAGCACTGCAAGAGTGTTTTTCGACTTGGAGTCTTGATTTGACACTCAACCATCCTCCTTTATACCATATTTTCATATTTACTTGTAGATAGAGATTTCTGTATGCTCCATAAATGCTGTCACCAAGATACTCCACTGAAATGTCAAGTTGATTAAACTTTCATTTGAAAGAATGGTAAAGCAAGCCTGACAATACATTTTTCTTAGCTTGGGGTTTGAAATGATGGAATAAATCCCAGGGGGCAGATCTATGATCCTCTAGGCTGAAATAAAAACTGTTTAGCTATTACACCTCCACTATATATGAGCTATAAGCCCATCTCACACTATGAGAGAAACAAACGACTCAGCTGCAAATGCTTTTAAAGTACTAGAATAAGAACAGCAAAGACAGGTAAATGAGAACATTTCTATGCACATGCAACATTAATATTGCATTGAAAATCTGAGCCTGTGTGGACTGTATTTAGAGATACAAACAGTAATTGCAGAAAAGACTACATAAAATACAAGATGGATCATTGTTACTACACAAAAGCTTCTGAAATTATGCACAGAATCTAAGTGAGGAAGGCTTGAGTAATAACTAGGAAATGACTGATTTTCCACTGGAGATATTTTGTTAATTATTTTAAGGTTCTGTAGGCAATTTAACACCTTGTGGGGCTGTCATTATGCTCCATTCACAATAACAGAGATTTCTCTCTAAATGTTTGGCAGTGCATAAATTAACTCCTTCCTCATATGCCTTCCCCAATTATGATTGAATATTCATACTCATGTCTTACCACTTCAACTAAATTTAAGCTCCTTGAGGGCAGCAGTGATATTTAAAGCAATTTGGTATGCCCTTCAGAACAAGACCCAGAACAAAACTATACTTCATAATTTTTTGTTTCAGATGTAGAGTACTTTAATTCAACATCTGTATTCATTACAAAGAGATCACTCTCCAAAGTCTAGTTACTATCCATCTCCCTACAGATGATGCTTTTCACCCACCCAACCCATTTCCCTCTGGTAACTACCAATCTGTTCTCTGTATCTGTGAGTTTGTTTTTTACTGTTTTGTTTGTTCATTTGTTTTTAGATTCTGCATATGAATCAAATCATACAGGATTTATCTTTCTCCTTCTGACTTATTCCACTTAGCATAATGCTCTCGGGGTCTATCGATGTTGTTGTAAATAACAAGATTTCATTCTTTATGGCTGAGTAAGTACTCCATTCAATGTATATATAACAGATCTTTATCCATAATTTCTTGATGGATAGTCAGTCGTTTTCTTTGGGTATATACTGGCTATTGTAAATAATGCTGTAATGAATATAGGTATGCATATATCATTTTGACTTAGTGTTTTCATATTCTTCAGATAAATACCCAATAGTGGAATAGCTATATATTATGGTAGTTCTATTCTTTTTTTGAGAAACTTCCATAGTGGCTCTACCAATTTATAATCTCACCAACAGTGTACAAGTGTTCCCTTTTCTTCACATCCTCTCTAATACTTGTGATTTCTTACCTTTTTGATAGTAGGCCTTTTAATTAGTGTGAAATAACCTTATTGTAGTTTTGATTTTCATTTTCATAAGTAGTGATGTTGAACATCTTTTCATATGCCTGTTGGCCATCTAAATGTCTTCTTTGGGGGGAAAATGCTATTGAGATCCTTTGTCCATTTTTAAAATTGGGTTGTTTGGGGGTTTTTTTTTTTGTTGTTGTATAAGTTCTTTATGTCTTGTATGTTAACCCCTTGGATATATGATATGTGAATATCTTCTCGCATTCAGTAGGTAACCTATTGATTTTGATGATGGTTTCCTTTGTTGTACAGAAGCTCTTTAGTTTGATATGGTCACTTATATTTATTTTGCCTTTCATTTCTCTTGCCTTTAGAGTCAAATTAAAAAAAAACACACACACACAAACCACTTGAAGATCAATGTCAAGGAGCTTACTGGCTAGGTTTTCTTCTAGAGATTTAATGTCTTCTAGTCTTACATTCAAGTCTTCACACAAAAATTAACTCAAAATGGAGTATAATATAGTGGTCTGATTTCATTCCTTTGCAAGTGGCTCACCAGTTTTCCCAACACCATTCACCCAGGAGATTATCCTTGCTCCATGGTATGTTCTTGGTTACTTTGTCATAAATTAATTGACCATTGTGTGGGCTTATTTCTGGGCTCTCAATTCTGTGTCATTGATCTATTTGTTTATGTCCCAGTACCATACTGTTTTGTTTACTATAGCTTTTAGTATAGTTTGAATCAGGGAGTGTGATACTTCCAGATTTGGTCTTCCTTTTTTTTTTTATTTTAATTTCAGTCTAGTTAACATATGGTATTATATTAGTTTGGGTATACAATATAGTAACTCAACAATTCAATATATTACTCAGTGCTCATCAAGATAGGTGTACTCTTAAACTCCTTCATCTAATTCACCCATCTTATCCCTACTCCCCTCTCTGCTAACCATCTGTTTGTTCTTTATAGTTGAGTCTGTTTGGGGTTTGTCTCTTTCTCTCTCTCTCTTTTGTTTTTTTTTTTTTCTTTGTTCATTTTGTTTCTTAAATTCCACATAGGAATAAAATAATATTCTCTGTGTGGTTTATTTCACTTCGCATTATATTCTCTAGATCCATCCATGTTGTTGCCAGAGGCAAGATTTTCTTCTTTTTTATGGCTGAATAATATTCCTTTACCTACAAATACCACATCTTCTTTATCCATTCATCTATCAATGGGCACAGGCTGCTATCATAACTTGGTTATTGTAAATAAAGCTGTGATAAACATAGGGGTGCATTTATCCCTTTCAGTTAGTGTTTCCATATGCTTTGGGTAGATACCCAGTAGTGTGATTTCTGGATCATAGGGTAGTTCTATTTTTAATTTTTTCAAGAAACCTCCATACTGTCTTCCACAGTAGCTGCATCAGTGTGCATTCCCACCAATAATTTACAAGGGTTCCTTTTTTTCCCCATATCCTTGCCAACACTTATTTCTGGAGTTTTGTATTTTTGCCATTCTGACATGTGTGAGATTATATCTCATTTGTGCTTTTGATTTGCATTTTCCTGATGATGAGTGATGTTAAGCATCTTTACATGTATCTGTTGGACATCTGGATGTCTTCTTTAGAAAAATGTTCCTGTCTTCTGACAAATTTTTAAATTAGATTATTTAGGTTTTTGGTGTTGAGTTCCATAAGTTCTTTACCTATTTTAGATACTAACCTGTCTATACTAACCTACCTGCTTTCTCATTTGCAAATATCTTTTCCCATTTTGTAGGTTGCCTTTTAGTTCTGTTGGTTGTTTCCTTTGTTGTACAGAAGCTTTTTATTTTGATGTAGTCTCAGGAGTTTATTTTTGCTATTGTTTCCCTTGCCTCAGGAGACAGATCTAGAAAGATGTTTCTACAACATCAGAGAAATTTACTGCCTGTGTTCTTTCCTAGGAGTTCTGTGGTTTCAGGTCTCACATTTAGATCCTTAATGCATTCTGGGTTTATTTTTGTGTATGCTGTAATAAAGTGGTCCAGTTTCATTCTTTCTCATATAGCTGTCCAGTGTTCCCAACACCATTTGTTCAAGAGACTTTTTTCCATTGCATATTCTTAACTTCTTTCTTGAAGATTAATTGACCCTATAATTGTAGGTTTATTTCTTGCCTTTCTATTCTGGTCTAGTGATCCATGTGTCTATTTTTGTCAGTACCATACTGTTTTGATTGCCACAAGCTTGTAATATAACTTGGAGGCTGGAATTGTGATACCTTCAATTTTATTTCTCTTTTTCAAGATTGCTTTGGCTGTTTGATATCATTTGTTCCAAACAAATTTTAGTATTGTTCCAATTCTGTAAAAAAATGCTATTGGTATTTTGATAGGGATTGCATTAACTGTGTAGATTGCTTTGGGTTCTGTAGATATTGTAACTATTAATTATTCTAAGACATGAGCATGGAATGTTTTCCCATATGTTTATGTCATCTTCAATTTTTTTCATCAATGTTTTATAGCTTTCAGAGTACAGGTCAACACCTCTTTTGTTAAGTTTATCCTAAGTACTTTATTATTTTGAGGGAAGTTGTAAATGAGATTGTTTTCTTTCTGCTGCTTCATTATTAGTGTATAGATATGCAGTGAATTTCTGTACATTGCTTTTGTATCCTGTGACATTACTGAATTCATTTATCAGTTCCTGTAGTCTTTTGGTACAGTCTTTAGGGCTTTATATAATAATATCATGTCATCTGCAAATAGTGTGAGTTTTACTTCTTCCTTAAAATTTGAATGTCTTTTATTTCTTTTTTTTTCATAATTTCTTTTTTTAAATTTCATTTCTTTTCAGCGTAACAGAATTCATAGTTTTACACCACACCCAGTGCTCCATGCAATGCGTGCCATCCATAATACCCACCACCTGGCTCCCCCAACCTCCCACCCCCCGCCCCTTCAAAACCCTCAGGTTGTTTTTCAGAGTCCATAGTCTCTCATGGTTCATCTCCCCCGCAATTTCCCTCAACTCCCTTCTCCTCTCCATCTCCCCATGTCCTCCGTGTTATTTGTTATCCTCCACAAATAAGTGAAACCATATGATAATTGACTCTCTGCTTGAGTTATTTCACTCAGCATAATCTCTTCCAGTCCTGTCCATGTTGCTACATAAGTTGGGTATTCATCCTTTCTGATGGAGGCATAATACTCCATAGTGTATATGGACCACATCTTCTTTATCCATTCGTCTGTTGAAGGGCATCTTGGTTCTTTCCACAGTTTGGCGACCGTGGCCATTGCTGCTATAAACATTGGGGTACAGATGGCCCTTCTTTTCACCACATCTGTATCTTTGGGGTAAATACCCAG
>PISX010009121.1:0-77666 GCA_004024625.1 Mellivora capensis
TTTGTCTCCCTCCCAATCCCATCTTGTTCCATTTTTCCCTCCCTACCCCCCACAACCCCCCTCTCTGCCTCTCGAGTTCCTCATATCAGAGAGATCATATGATAATTGTCTTTCTCTGATTGATTTATTTCGAGAAGTAGCCATTATGATTATGAAAACTCAGGCAAGTTGCTTTTCTGCTTGGTGACTCTATTCTTCCCTCTTCAAGACAGAGATCATAGTTATCTTTTAGTGTCATCTGATAAGTGTTTTATAAATTAATACCCACTAAATGCACTGAGGGTCTCGGATGAAAGCCTCTCTATGAAGGGAGAAATTTATACTATTTTTCAGAGAAGCAGTTAGCTGTGATTTAATAGGAAATATTTGTTCTCCTAATACTTTACTAATAAAACTGACACCACATATGTAAGCTTTCTAAATGTTCCAATTCATTACTTTAAGTGCCTCTTTATCAAATGGAAACATCTGTGTTGAAACAACTTTGACTCCGCGCCTCTCCCAGTGACAGCGGTATTTGTCATGGCTACAATAAATTTCTTTACATGTTTGCATATATTTGAGATACTCAACAATTGATTAGAGAGGGAAGAAGTTCCTTTTGTAAAAATAAAATAGCAGATAGGGAAGGAGGAACTGTTATTTGTCAGGTTCCAAGGGACTTTCTGACATTTTTGTTCTTTTTATGTCTTTTTTAGTTTAAGGGCAAATCACTGATTCTTTTTTTTTTTAATTTTTTATTATATTATGTTAGTCACCATACAGTACATCATTAGTTTTTGATGTAGTGCTCCGTGATTCATTGTCTGTGTATAACACGTGCTCCATGCAATACGTGGTCTCCTCAATACTCATCACTGGGCTCACCCATCCTCTTATCCCCCTCCTCTAAAACAGCCAGGTTTTTTCCAGGAGTTCATAGCCTCTCATGGTTCTTCACTTCTTCTGTTTCCCCCCCTTTCATTTTTCCCTTTCCTTCTCCTAATGTCCTCTATGCTATTCCTTATGTTCCACAAATAACTGAAACCATATGATAATTGTCTTTCCCTAAAATCACTGATTCTTAATTTGAATGTCATTCCCTAAACTGAGATCCAGTTTAAAGCCAGATTTGGCTCTGGTGGCCAAGGTTTTTTGGAGAAGTGCTAAGGGTCATGAATAGGCAAGACTCGTAAATATGGATGCCACCTGCCCTGCTACCCCAGTCCCAGATGTGAAGCAGACAGGCAAACAAACCCTAAAAGAGTGCCTGGCACACAGGAAGCACTCAATATACATTTCTAAAATAAATAAGCTCATTTCTACACTTCCAGGGCTATGCTCATGAGCAAGAAAGCGATCCCACGGTGTAGGAGAGAGCGATCCCCTGGGCACATGAGGAAGAGTACTTTCTCACCTTCACAGGCTCACCAGGCATCATTCTTGTGTATTCCTTGTGCCTACTGGGTCATGCTGTCAAGCTCTAGAGTTTTCCCGATCTACTTCATTACACTATTTTACCAGCCCAACCTAGAGGAGACAGGCATATGACCCAACACTACTGACTTTTTGGTTCTACCCCCACCTTTTATGGACTTTTCAATATGATCTTGGCAATGCAATGATTTTAAGCCAATAAATAACTATGGCGATAATAAATCAGGAAGGACAATCTGATACTATTGATAATAGAGGTCAGCTTCCTAAAAGACTTGAATTAGGACTCAAAGTGGTTGCCACTCTGTGAAGGAAAATGATCGAGAGGTGAGTGTGCTCTTGATGGAAGCTAATAAGGGCCCTAAACTCTAGGGCAGTGGGTCTCCAACTTCACTGAGCATCAGAAGGCCCAGGCATCCTTGTTAAAACAATTTGCTTGGCCCGGTTCTCAAAGCTCCTGACTTAGTATTTCTGGAATAGAGTCTGTAAAATCTGCATTTTAACAAATTCCCAGGGAATACTGGCCACACTTTGAGAACCACTTCCCTGCAGTTTAAGTTGAGGATTACAAACTCAGGGGTGTTCAACAGCCAGACAGGAACATGAAGAACTGAGTGTAACATCAAGGAGTGGTGAGGCCTGTGGTAGGCTGCAAAGGATTATTCAGGATAGAACAGCCACTCAGACCCAAAGCATTACTATAATCACAGTGCAGGAAGGCAGACATCTGAGAGCCTGGCCCTCCAACACCTCGAAACCTTGCTTGCTGAGTGAAATAAGACAAGCAAAGAGAGGCAATTATCATATGGTTTCACTTACTTGTGGAGCACAAGGAATAACATGGAGGACATTAGGAGAAGGAAAGGAAAAGTGAATTGGGGGAAATCGGAGGGAGAGATGAACATGAGAGACTGTGGATTCTGAGAAACAAACTGAGGGTTTTGGAGGGGAGGAGGGGTAGAGGGATAGGTGAGCCTGGTGGTAGGTATTAAGGAGGGCACTGCATGTGATGTATAAACAATGACTCTTGGAACACTGAAAAAACAAAATTATATTTTTTTAAAAGCCATAGGAATTAATACCATAATCAGAGTTCTATAACTTGGATTGTGCCTCTTCTTTCCCAAGTCCTTTGTCAGAGAAGTTACAGATCATTCCTAATCATGGCACCATACAAAGTCATGCCCACTGGAAATGAGTGAACATTGCCCCCTGGGACATGTTGGGATTAAAGCATCTCCTATGAGTCAGCAAGGCGGGCTACATATTGTGCATTTTCCCCTCCAGACGTAGTGCTCCCAGAGGCTGATGGCTGGGGACTGATGGAACTGGGCTTCCTTGCTTTCCAGTTCTTGGCTGGAATGGCCAATGTGAAGCACTCACAAGAAAAAGAGATTGGAGGCAGGAAGGGGAAAAGGTCACCCACCCCGGGCCATGATTGTCGGTGGTGCTGCTCTTCTAAGATCACAACTCCCATTAGATGGCCCTCTCCTAGAGTTCCAGATACTTCTATGAAGCCTCTTCTTTCCCTGGTTGCTTCATGTCTAAGGATGCAAACAGCTCCCTGCTTCCCCAGTCCTTGTTGGTCTCCCTCAGCCCTGACCAAATCTTTGTAACTAGTCCCTTCATTGTATTCCATTCGCTCACCCGTTGTGAGTATCATAGGTTCCCCACCTAGACCCTGCTTGATTTAGTTTTACTGGAAAAAAATGTGGAATATTCCTCATTAGTATCAAAATTACATAAGACAATTTAGCAGCCACAAAGCAAACGGCAGAACAGGGATCATTTGTCCTTTGGTAAAACCAAGCACTAAATGCTGCCCAATTATGGAACTCACATTTTTTTCAAGTACCAATCAGCATTCTACTCCTGGAGCCCAAGTTCAGGTTGTTCCCGGGAAGACCAGATAAGCACAAAATTGGCTTTACACAGAGGGAGCCTACTGCCGAAGCTTCAGGCAGCTTTTGTCGTTATCATGGGCCTCGAGGCTCATCAGCCTCTGAAAGCACTGGTGGGAGCCCTGGACAAAGAGACTGTCTGTTACCATGTGGAGACCCCAGAACCAGGACGCACTTGCACACATCTGACATCACAACACCACTGTTCACATTTCTTCAGTCTGTAACACATTTGGGGCAAGCATCAACTGTTTAGTTCTGCGGGATTTTGGCAATGGAAAACATCATAGGTAACTAAAAACAGAGCTTGATGATCTCCATAAATTGGTCAGCTGGTGAAATCAGGCTGCCAGGGTCTTGTTAAGAGTGACAGATCAGATCACTTCTTAGTCCGTGACATGAAAACCCAAACCATCCTGGGCCATGAGACAAAGCTGCAAGTGAGATGTGGTGGAGTGGCAGCTCGCAGCACAGCCCAGTCCATAGGCATGGCACCTGGTGTTTTCATTTTCTTTATCTGTTTGCCACCAGGTAATATTTGGAGGGTTTCATATAAATATTTGGCTTTCAGAGAAGGAGACAAATCATGAGAGACTCCAGACTCCGGGAACCAAACTGAGGGTTACAGAAGGGAGGATGGTGGATGGGTGGTGGAAGGTGGGGGGTGGGGAGGTGGGAGGGGAATGGGGTAATTTGTTGTTATTGAAAAAAATGTTCTTGTAGCAGTTTGATGCCATACATGGCATCAGAACACTTGATAAACCTTGATGGAAATAGTAATGGCTATAAATTAATAAGAGGATGAGAAAGTTTCCGTATGGCCTAACACCTAGAAAGGCACTAATAATCAAGTATCTGTGGATGGCAAGGCAGCCACTAGAGAGAGATGTACAGAGAATACACATTTAGGTCATCAAGCACATGAACTCATCAAGCACATTGCTCATGAGTTCATAATTGCTAAGGAATGACTGTGTCCAAGGGTATGATCTTCTCTTTTGTCACAGAAATGGTGGGAGACATCCACTTAAATGGTAGCATGGGGGTGGGAAGCTGGCCAGCCCAGCTCTTGTCACAGTTTGGTCATACCAGACTCAGGACGAAAACCAAGCTTTCCCCCCATGTGTGGCAAAAAAATATATAGCCACTAGGAAGGTTCTTCTATGAAAACCATGCTTTTTGAGCTTCAGGCCTGTCCCATTGACTAGAAGACACTGGACCACAGTGACAGATAAGGCTTCAGGTTTGAAAACAGAGCCTAACCTGTAGTGAGAGTAAAAAGTGACATTGGCTTCCCTGGGCTTGTCAAGAAGGTGAGCAGACAGGGACCATGGGCCCCCCTTTCTGCCAAGGGCTAATTTAATGACATGTTTCCACTTCAGTGTGGGGCCAAACCATTCTAGAGACTTTCTTTCATCTTCTGCTTCTCTCCTCTTTGTCATCTTCACACTTTCAAACAGACACACACACACACACACACACACACACACACACACACCCCACCACCTTACAGATGGAGAACAAAAGGGTTTACAGGGAAAAAAACACCTGCCAGAATGGAAAACACTCCATTCCTCAACTCAGGTCTTCCAGTCAGTCCACCTAGACTCTTCCCAAAGTCTGGCTAACATGCACCACAATTCAAATTTTAAATAATAATAACAATAGCTAACATTTACTGCACTAAGCATGTAACTATGGGCCAGGTAGATGTATATCATTTTATTTAAAACTCATCTTCTTTCTCTTCTTCCCCCTGCTTCTTTTTCTTTTAACTTTGAGTTTTCATTTAAATTCTAGTTAGTTAACATACAGTATAATATTCGTTTCAGGTGTACAATATGGTGATTCACCACATACATGTAACACCCAGTGCTCATCCCAACAAGCACCTTCTTTAATCTCCATCACCTCTTTAACCGTCCCCCTCCCCTGCAGCAAACCTCAGTTTGTTACCTATAGTTAAGGGTCTCTTTCTTAGTATTCCTCTCTCTCTCTTTTCCCCTAGGTTCATCTGTTTTGTTTCTTAAATTCCACATATGAGTGAAATCATATGGTATTTGTCTTTCTCTGACTTATTTTGCTTGGCATTATACTTCTGTAGCTCCATCCCTGTCCCTGCAAATGGCAAGAGTTCATTCTTTTTGACAGCTGAGCAATATTCCATTGTGTATATATATCACATCTTCTTTACTCATTCATCAGTCAATAGACATTTGGGCTCTCTCCATAGTTTGGCTATTGTAGATAAAACTACTATAAACATGGGGGTGCATGTGTCCCTTTGAATCAGTTTTTGAATCCTTTAGGTAAATGCCTAGTAGTGCGATGGTTGGATCATACAGTAATTCAATTTTTAACTCTGTGAGGAACCTCCATACTGTTTTCCAGAGTGGTTGTACCAGTTTGCATTCTCACCAATAGTGTAAGAATGTTCCAGTTCTCTGCATCCTCACCAACATCTGTTGTTTCCTGTGTTATTAATTTTAGCCATTCTGACAGGTATGAGGTGATATCTCATTGTAGTTTTGATTTGTATTTCCCTGAAGATGAGTGATGTTGAGCATCTTTTCATGTGTCTGTTAGACCTCTTCCTTTCATTCTCTTGACAAACCTGTGAGGCAAGCACCATTCTATCTCAATTTTAAGGTTGAAAAAACTGAAACTCAGGAATGCTCAAGGTCACCTCAATAATAAGTGGCAAAATTAATTTCTCTGATCCCAGAATCTGAGTAAATATATTACAGGGAATATACTAAACTGGTTACCTTGGATATTGTCATGGAAAAGTCTTTTATTGAATGTACAGACCAAAAGGAAGGCACAAAGAGGTTAACAATTTCCTCAACATCAGTCTCTACATGAGTAAGTGTGAACAGAGACCCAGAACTTGAACTGGAGTATTCCCAGGGTTCTAAACAAGCAAATTCTGCCCAGTTTTGTTTTCCTCATTCAGCACAATATCATGCAAGCATCACTTTAGGTTAGATTACAAATCAATGACCTTTGGGCTTTCAGGGCATGAGGGCAGCCTTCAGACTCTTGCCAACAAAGAACTGGGAGCCTCAGTCCCACAACCAACAAGGGAAGGAATTCTGCCCGAATTCCTTCCTGAATGAGCTGGGAATGCCACTTGGTTGACACCTTGACTGCAGCATTGGCAGGCACTGAGCAGAGGACCTAGTTAAGCCACGACCACGACCACACTCCTGAACCACACAAACTGTGAGATGGTAAATGTATTTTATTTGTAGCAATGGAATTTGTAGTAATTTATTACACAGCAATAAAAATACCTGACAAACAGTGAAACAAGGATGATGCCCCCCCAAAATGCATGCTTAATTTATTTTCAATCACTTAGAGAAACCAGAAGCAGGCAAGAAAGCTATCAAAGCAGTTTTTAAGTGCTTCATTTGGGGGGATCTAGTATGTGTGTGGCACTCAGCTTAGTGGAGGTGGAGCTTCCTAGAGGATTGACAGCACTTTACAAAACAGTTTACTGTTACGCTGGGGAAGCAAGTAGGCCTAGTTCTGCTTTTCCTTGGTATGAAGAACAAGCAGATGTAGGGATACTCTATGAAGCCTTCTTTGACTTCTGTTGATTCATATTTAATATCTTCTAATGCCAGAAAGATCAAAAAGCTACAGAAGGTGTAGTGGACGTTGGCTACTGTTGGCGACCCACTCATTCCTCTTATTTGCTCTGTGTTCCCATCCTGCAGCACCTGTGACTTCTGAGGTTTGCCCTTGAGCACTGGAACTACCTTACCCATGCAGAGAGCTAGGAGCGCTTGGGAGGCCTCCAGCGACTTCTACCCTTGTGCTCCCAGCCAGCAGCCAATGACATGATGGACTAGTGTGCAAGTATAACAGTCCAGCTTCTTTTCCATGAAGCAGGACAAACCCTAGAATAGTTAATATTCCAGGCCTCCCAAAAGAATCAGACCTCACTTAAACCCACATCCTTTCTTGGTTTCTTCTCCATTCCCTAATCTGCTCCCCTTGCTGGGGATGTTCCTCCTGGGACCATTTCCTTAATAAATCTCTTACACTCAAATCCTTAGCTCAGGACTGCCTCAAGGAGAACCCAAATTAAGAGAAAAGAGAAATAGAAACATCCCATGGCTCTAGACACGTGGTGTTTGGCTGCATTTTGGAGCTCACTGATCTACATTGCACAGAGAATATATCTAGAACATTGTGTAGAGTGAGGTGAATCACAACATCATGCCCATCCCCCAAAGTCACGTACTTCTTCCTAAGTGCTCCATTATCTGGTGCCCTCTCCTAAGGTCCAACACTTCTTGTCACCACCTTGCAACGGCTGCCAAGCTCAGCCAAGCCACCATGGACAAAGATCCTGCAAATGATCTACCTGACCTGGACAGGGGACAATGTGGCCAAATCTGACACCCACATTTAAAAGTGAAAAAAAATTTTAATAAGGTGAAAAATCAAGAATTTTAAGTGACCTCAAGAAAAAAACTATAACAGGAATAGTGACCTTAGCTCTCTAACCCAAAACTTGTGCTATGACAACATACATTATGAGCCATACTCTCTCAAATGGTTTATTATGGAGGAAAAATTCAGGTCTCTAGAAATTTCCCCTACAAAGTACACAAAGATATGCTATTGGCCCCTGTGAAACACATGAAATCAGGACAATATTAACACTGAATATATAACTGTAAGATAACTCTTCTAAAAAGTGACACCCTTCCCTGTATCATATATCACTTTCATTTATGCTTAAAATCTACTTAAGAGAACTTTGCCATATGGTTTTCTAGAGTTGGAAACCAAGGAGAAAAAAATAAATGAATAACATATGTCCTTACTTGGATCCTTATCCAGCATGGTAAGGGATAGCTAAAAGGTAAGTTTTACTCTTCTCACCTAAATTTGAAACAACATAGTTGTGTTAGGACAGAAAAGTAGGCTACCAGCAAAGGCTGCATCCCTTCATATGAAACGGAGACTTTTAACCACACCTCCCCTCCCACCAAGTAGTTTTCACAATTTCACAGAGCTATTTTAAAATTGTCTTTAAGGAAAACAGAAATTAAAATTTCCCTAAAACAATCCTTTAAGGACAGGCAACGAAGTATTTTAAACTTGAGTCAGCAATCTATTGCATGAACGCTGTTTCATCCTCATATACTACTTTAAATATTCCATTTTGTTTAGTAAGACAAACTGCTTCAGAAACATGAACAAGAGAACTGGGGAGAGTCAGAGGATTATAGTAACAGCCAAATAAAAGAGGAGTGAAGCTCAATGTGTCCGTAACGAAGCAAAGCATAGCGTACTCCTAGTGTGAGGAGTGGTGATGAGCACAGTTTATGGAATTGGGAAGTTGCAAGTTTTACTTCCAGTTACAGAGCTGAGTGGCTTCGAGTGAGTTACCTAACTTTGGTGAGCCTCATTTTCTGCATCTGTAACATAGGGGTAATAATACTTTTCATGGGGTCAGGGTGTGGATTAAAGGTGATGTGTTTATGTAACAAAAAGGAGAAATATTTATCGATCAGGATTCCAAGACATCCAAGGAAGGCGCACTGGTCTGGTAAGTCTGCTCTCCCTGCTCCACCCTCATATTTCAAGAGGAATAGCTGAAGAGCTAGGTACTTCTCAAAGAAATGTCTACTATGGGGAGGGTCCAAAGTAAGGAACGAAGGCTGGGCATGGTTGGGGGAGCAATTGGAAACAGTTTTTGAGGAAAACATAGGAGAATATCTCTATGGCTTAGAGTAGTCAAAGGTTTCTCAGAGAGGTCGCAGAAAACAATAACCATAAATTAAAAATTAGATATTAGACTTCATCAAAAATAAGAATCTCTGCTCATTAAAGGATACTATTAATAACATTAGTAGGCAAGCCATAGATTGAGAGAAACACATCCCACAAATGACTGATATCAGTGAAGCAATAAATGGCTCAGTAAACAACCCCCAAAATGAGCAAAAAATGTGGATGCTTTATAAAGGAAGATCTATACATGGCCAACTAACCCATAGACATGTAGTCAACACCACCAGTAATCAGAAAAATGCAAATTAAAACACAGTAACACACCACTCAACAACCACCAGAATAACTAAAAAGACTGGCAACCCCAAATGTTGATAGTAATACAGACATTGGACCTCATACATACTGGGATGATATAAAATGGCACAATCCTTTTGGAAAAAGTTTCGACAGTTTTCCAAAATAAAACTAAACAGATGCCTGCCTTATGACCTAGCAATTTTACTTTATGGTATGTACCAAAATGGAAACACATATTCCTAAAAAGACTTGTACAAAAATTTTCATAGCACTTTTACTCATTATAGCTGAAAAACCTGGGCATAGTCCAGGAGAATGGAGAAATAAACCATGGAACAATGAATACTACTGAGCAATAAAAGGCAAAAGAATTATTGATAAAGGCAACAATGTAGGTGAAGCTCAAAAACATGCTGCGACAAAGGAGCTTGACCACACACTGTATGTTAAGAACTGTGTAGGGTTGGGAGACTTTACCTTATTAGGGAACCAACCTGTTAGCCTGCCACCTTTTCATGGATGCCGGTAGAAGACACAGAGCTCCTGGGTCAGTGACAAATGACTATAGTACTCACAGCTATAGCAACAGCCAGAACATCAGCATTTTCCTGTACAGGTTCCCAAACCCAATTCCCGCAAGATGACATGAGGAGCCAGGGGACAGTTGCACACACAGTGAAGACCCTGAGTTTGGCGAAGCTGTATTCTTTACAGTGGGCAGTGAGTATGACTGCTCTTTGCTCATGAGGAAATCATGACTTTTGCATTCTGAAGCCACCTACTAAACAAATATCCTTGAAAAAGTCCAGGACAAAGGCCATCAGTGCTTCTGACAGCAAGGTGTGCAGACATGTGGGTCATCTGGGAATAGAGCAGTATCCCAGCACTATATAATTCCACTTACATGAAAGCCTACAGGAGACAAGTCAGTTATGGTAGAAAAACTAAAACTCTTTTTCTCTGGTGGTGTGGAGGTGGGGTGGGTCACACAGGGAATGTTCTGGAGAGTGGTTATGCTCTGGATCTTGACAGGGTTTGGGTTATATAGGTGTGTATGTTTGTCAAAACTCAGTGAAAGCACTCTTAAGATTTGTCTGTTTCACTGGGGGTAAATTGTATATTAAAAGAAAGAACTGCAAGCAAATACTGAACTTTAATTCATGATATGCATGCCAAAGTGCTTGGGGGGGATACATACTACCTGCAATGTTCTCTGTAAGACTCTGAAAGTAAGCTGGATGAACAGATCGATGAAGAGACGAGTAGATGGAAGCTATGCATAGAGCAAGTACCGTAAAATGTTAATGGTGAAACCCAGCTGGTGCTTTTACAGATGTTTGCTGTAAAATGCTTTCAACTGTACTGTTCGCTCGAAAACATTTGAAATTAAAATGTTGAAGAAAAAAAAATGAAAGTCTAGTAAAAGAATAAATAGAAAATATGGATAAACATGAGGAGCTGGCCTTTCTAAATTAAACAACAAAGGAAAACCATAAAAGGAAAACTGATAGAGACGACTACATTATTATTTCTTAAATTCACACATAAGCTAAATGCCCTTCCACCACCTACACGCGTATACAGTCAAGTGGTAAAAATGAAGAGTTCTCACAAGTGGAAAAAGAAAAGATTAACACCAATAGAAAAATAATCAAGGGTCATGAACAGGCAACTCAGAAAAAATGAATGCAAAGTTAACAAACAAAATGTGCGACATTATTAGTAACCAGAGATGCAAGCTAAAACATCAGTAAGATGCCATTTTTTGCCCATTTGATTAGTAAAGAATTTTTAAATGATCATACCCTATGTTGGCGGATATGAGGCTGATTAACTGGCCAGCTTGACTCTCAATTCCTTCACTTAACAAGCTGAATGTCCCTGGGCTGGGTACCTAACCTTTCTATGTCTCTGTGTCCTCATCTATAATATGGGAAAAATAATATTATCTATTAAGTTAGTATACTACATTTCAACAGTGTATCTGGACACAAGAATATGGCAATAGTCCAAATGAAAGACTAACTTCAAACAAAACAAAACTCAGTATGTAGATTTTTGGGATGGTCAGAGCATGGAATCCACAGGATCCAAGTCATTAACTCAATCACTGTGAGAGGCACATTGTTCTACGATGAAAAAACACACCTCGAGTACGTTTCAAATAAATATATGGCTACCTCGTTTTTGAGGAGTTTAAATGTAAAATTATTACATTAATGTTTTTCCCAGAGGTAAAACATATACTTAAGATAGTAGAAGGTCATGTACATCTCTAAGATACCTTCACACAATCACATTTGAATTTTTTCCCTTTACAAACAAGAATTTACAGAACAAAAATCATCAAAATTATTTCTGCAGAGGACTTTGCCATCGTTGTGGCAAGTTAAAGAAACAATACAATAAAATAGAAGGAAAAGACACTTTTAAAGGTTGGGTTTTTTAAATGTTAACAACATCTCAGACCTGGAGCAACTGTGGGACCATTCCCAGGATCACCTCCTCTCCTGTCACCACAGAGACTCTGGGCATCATCAGTGCCCAGGTCTGGGAGGCCACTTCTGCCTACCTGCCTCAGGGCTAGATACAGACCTGCCTGGGGAAGCCAAGCAGCAGCTCCCAGTTAGAAGCATAGACATCTCTCTTCCCTGACAAATGTCTGGGCTGCATTCAACTACACTTTGCCTTTTTTCTACACCTTAGTGACCTAATTTTCTGTCACTATAGCTCCTTCTTTCCATTATTTCTGGTACTCCTGCAGAAGCCATAGGAATCATAGCATCTCTCTTCCACAGCTTCCAGAGCCTTGGAGAGCTGCAGGGATGGGGGGGGGGGTGTTTGGCCCTGTCTTCTTACTACACCCCACACCGCTGTGTGGCCAGGCTATTCTGCGTGCCTCTCTAGAGCAGCCGTGGGCCCGCAGACTCATGCTCACATTCCCCAGCCCTCCTTGTCCTTCAGTAGCACCTGGACAACTCTTCCCAGCCTCTCTCCTGTGGAGACACTAAGATGGGTCTGTGGGCTGAGTATAAAACCACATGGAAAAGAGAACATTCGCTCTGTCCTCTCTCACATCTCTTCAGGTTTAGGGGGTTTGTGGGCAGATTCTGTAGCTCCTTAGTTAGCTGTGAGGGAGAGGGTTAGAGGAGGAGGAAATGTCCAGCCCCGGTGGTGGGTGGCTCATGGGATACTTAACAAATTTCAGTGTGAGCTTTAGGACTCAACTGTAAATCAGGACAATGTGAAAATTCCCACTTGATAGTACATGTGCATGTATATTTCTTCTCTGTTTAAGTTTTATTTAAATTCCAGTTAGGTAACATACAGTGTAATATTAGTTTCAGGGATACAGTTTAGTGATTAAACACTTACATGCATCACCATGGCTTATCACAAGTGCCTTCCTTAATCCCCATTGCCTATTTTCCCAACTCCCCACCCTCCTTCCCTCTGGTCACCATCAGTTCTCTACAGTCAAGATTCTACTTCTTGGTTAGCCTCTCTCTCTCTCTCTCTCTCTTCTTTCCCTTGTGCTCATCTCTTTTGATTCTTAAGTTCCACATATGAGTGAAATTATATGGTATTTATCTTTCTCTGGACCAGTTTCTTACACTATACATGTGCATGTGTATTTCTCCCAGAAATGTAGATTAAAGAGTATAAAGGAATCAGTATACATTATCTGTGTAAGAAGAAGCAGATTTTCAAAATGCTATAAAAGAGGTGAGTTAGTTCTATCTTTATTGCCTGTAAGAGTAAACAGTATTATTATTAACTCTGAGCAAAGATAAAAAATTTAGACAGACCTTTAGGTCACCAGGGTGTCTCCGGTGGCATTCATTGCTGGATTTGCCCTACCCTGCTGATTAGAAAGTCAGCGTTGCACGGGAAATCAAGTAGAGGCATGTATGCCCTTAGAGAAAGGTTAGCGCCTTCGCTTGACCTGACCACCAGAGATTAAACCCAGATTGATTTTGGTGACTAAGGAGATTTGAAGAAGAGAGCAGAAGATGCCCTTCAGTTAGAAACAAAAAATTATAGGAATATTTCACATGGGGCATTACTGGGAAATGGGTGATTTCTCTCAAATACTATTTTTTTAAATTTAATTTTATTTTTTCCGTGTTCTAAGATTCATTGTTTATGCACCACACCCAGTGCTCCTTGCTTAAGTACTACTTTTTTCAGTACTGAGGCTCATTTGGTTTAAAAAAAAATTTTTTTTTAATAAATTCTATCCCCAACTTGGGCTCAAACTCATGACTTCAAGATCAAGAGTCACATGTTCTACTGACTGAACCAGCCAGGTGCCTCTGATTTTTTTTCTTTTACTTTGACTATATCTGTCCAAAGCATTCATACTTCTCTATGTTCCTAAACACAGTACACTGATCACACTCTCCTTAACTATTCAAGGTCGTCGTTACAAATCCCAATTGGTGTTCTAGGATATAATACAGTAACACACTCAAAAACCAATGACGTGAGCTGGCTCTCTACCCCATATGCTGAACAATCCCCCAATTCGCTGCTTTTTAAATTATTTGTTTGTTAAAGACTCTTCTGAAATTTTCCTTATGATCACTCAAATGGCCCTTCTCCCTGCTGCATACAGTCCATTAAAAGTTCTTATAATCTGATGCTCCTGGCCTTTGGGTTTAAAAACTAGATAACCACGTTCATTTGAACTGCATGAAAATCCAGAGTGAATTAGTCTCAAGAATGGTTCTGCGCAGCTCTCCAAGAAATAAAGCGCATTATCTTCACTGCATGTGACATCAAGGTTTGCTCCTCAGGAACCATTTGTGATTAGTTCTTTGTTCTTGGCTGTGTTCAGATGGGTGAGGTTACCGGGTAGCTTATTTGAGTTTCAAATAAGTAATGTTGAACCATCATTTCTAAATTGGGCATTATCAGGAGGCATTAATTCTCATATCACTGGGTCATTATTTCAATTTGAAAAATCTACCAAGAAGTGAAAATAGTCACTACATTTTTGAAAATGCTTTAATGTTACCAAGGAGTCAGTTACTTACTAACCTGGCCCATATCTTGAAATTAATTCCTAAAGCTATTTTTACTATGCAGGCTGTCCCTGGAGCCACACTTTAAAGGATGCTATTTCCAGCATGAGCTCAGTTGTTCAGGGCAGTATCCTGGGGTTTTCAGTTCAAAAAATCAAATTAGTAGAGCTGGGCCGATTACCAAAAGCCATTAGGAGACTCCAGTTGCCTTTTTAACTGCTCCCTACTCTCCTGCACTCTTCCTGCCTCAGAACCAGGGACGTTCAGCGTGTGAGCCTTTTTTCTGAATTGCTTTTGGCACAGGCTGCAGGCAGGCAAGCATGCAGTCAGAAGCTCATCCAGAATCAAAGTTCCACGACAATGCTGATCTTGGCTCCGAAAGTCAAAAGGCGAGTTCCATCTTGGCATGAGTCCTTCTGCTCCGACCCATGTCAAGGATATTCACTTACTCTTCAAGGCTTTTGATAACCTCATATCAGTGCTAAAATGTAGGTCCCAAGATAATAAAAAAAAGATCACTAAGGTCTTTATCAATTATAATTTCAGATTTATTAAGAATTGTGTTCTGTCTAGCTTTGTTATGTATTGAACTATGTCATCTCCAAAATTCGTATGTTGAAGTCCTAAGCCCCAATAGCACAGAATGTGACTATTTAAAGGTAGGGTCTTCAAAAGGGAAATGAGGTTAAAATGAGGTTATTAGGGTAGGCCTTAATCCAATATGACTGGTGTTATTATAAGAAGAGATGAGGAAAAACAGACACAGAAGGAGGATTGTGTGAAGACACAAGGAGAAGACTTCCATTTACAAGTCAAGGATAGAGACCTTAGAAGGAACCAGCCCTGTTTATATGTCAGTCTTGGGCTTTCAGCCTTCAGAACTTTGAGAAAGTAAATTTCTGTTGGTTAAGCCACCCAGTATTTGTTGGGGCAGTCCTAACAAACTAATCCAAGGTTTCAGTGGCTAAAACTCGACATCATAAACAAAAGAGGTACATGAAAGTTCATAACCATGTGTGGCAGCAACGGTACCAAGGACAGTATTTGAGTTATAGTTTAAGATGAACTTTTTTGCTTGAACTGGACCTATTTATATTTTTTTAGGCTTAATTGACATAACATTATATCACTCCAGGTGTACAACATAATGATTGTATATTTGTGTGTGTGTATGTACATATATATTTGAGTAAATATAGTGAAATGATTACCACAATAAGTCTAGTTATCATCTCTCACCACACAGCTACAAAAATATTTTGTTTCTGTGATGAGAACTTGTTTTTTTACCCATGTTGTAGCATAAAACAGTACTTCATTCCTTTTTCATAGCTGAATATTTCCTTGTGTAGATCGATTACATTTTTATTACCCATGAGTCAATGGACATTTGCATTGTTTTTGTTTATTTGTTTTAGTGTTAGGAACAGTGCTGCTACAAGTTACATGATTTTTTTGTGTGTGAATATACCTTTTCATTTCTCTTAGGTATCGACCTGGGAATGGAGTTGTTAAGTCATAAGGTAACTATGTTTAAAGTTTTGAGGCTCTTTTCTGGGCTTCTGGGCTGTTTTTGAAATCATGTGACATCTCTACCAGTCGTGTATGAGGTTCCAATTTATCCACAGCCCCATCAAACCTGTTACAGCCCATATTTTTTTAAATTTTAGTTGGTTAACAGGTAGTGTAATATAGGTTTCTGAAGTAGAAGTCAATGATTCATCACATATATACAACACCCAGGGCTCATCTGTGTTGAGAACTTTTAAGATATACTTTGTCAGCAATTTTCAAATATGCAATACAGTATTATTAACTATAGTCAGCTACTGTATATTATATCCCCAGGACTTATTTATTTTATAGCTGTAAGTTTATGCTTTTTGACTACCCTCACTCATTTCATCCACCTCTCCAATCCCCACCTCTGGCAGCCACCATCTGTTCTCTGTATCTATGAGTTTGGTTTCAGGTTTTTTGTGTGTTTGGGAGTTTTTTAGATTCTACATACAAGTGAAATCATATGGTATTTGTCTTTCTTTGTCCGACTTATTTCATTTAGCATAATACCCTCAAAGTCCATCCATGTTGTCACAAATGGCAGGATTTCATTCTTTCTTGTGGCTGAATAACATTCCAGGGTGTGTGTGTGTGTGTGTGTGTGTGTGTGTATAATCTTATCTATTCATCCTTCCACATTTAGACTGTTTTCATATTTTGGCTTTTGTAAATAATGCTGCAATGAACATGGGAGTCCAGATATCTCTTTGAATTAATGTTTTTGGCTTTTTCCCAGTAAATACCCAGAAGTAGAATTGCTGGATCATAATGGAGTTCTATTTTTAATTTTTTGAGGAACCTCCATACTCTTTTCCGTAGTGACTGCACCAATTTACATTTTCACCAATAGTGCTAAGAGTTCCCTTTCCTCTGCACGTTCACCAACACTGTTATTTCTTGTCTCTTTTTAATAATAGCCATGTGAACAGGTGTGAGGTGATATCTCATTGTGGTTTTCATTTGCATTTCCCTATTAGTGATGTTGAGCATTTTTTTTCATTTATTTATTGGCCATCTGTATGTCTTCTTTGGAAAAATGTCTATTCTGTTCTTCTGCCCACTTTTTAATTGGATTGTTTTTGTTTTTGTTTTTGTTGTTGTTGTTACAACTGGCCCTTTTTAGTTATCAGTTAATATGTAGAACTTGGAGCCACCCATGATCTATTTCCACGAAATACTCTTTGAACAAGAAGATCTGTTCTTTACTCCAGTCCCAACATGAAACATCTTCCTTATTCTGAACACTTTTCCCATTTTCTAGAGCCCAATGAACTCTTCTGAATTCCAGGTTCCATGTCCTTCACTTCTCCTCTAGGGTCTGTGTGTCAGCCAAGCTAACCCTCTCCCTTCCCACTGTCAGCTAACTAGCCGCTCTCCCCCACCATTGCCTCAGATCTCTCTCTTCTCCAGCCAGAAGAGGAGACTGTCCTGTAAGACACACACAGAGGCAGGTGCTGCCCTTCAGTACCCTGTGTGTTATCTCCTTTCCTGGCCTTCACTTAGTCACCAGGAGTTAATCAGCTATTAGTGCTAGAGTCCTTCTTTATTTGCAAAGAGAAAAAAAAGTTCATCGACGTGCTAAAATGTAATTTCTGAAGAACATAAACAAGAGAACACTAGTTTGAGAAAAAAAATATTTCCAGCAATATATTTAGACTGAAGCAGCTGTGCATTCAGATTAAAATCATAGAGACAGAAGATTAATCATCACACCACAAGTCTGTGGAATCATCCACATGAACCTGCTCCTACATAGGGGTGTTTCTCAAGTCCAGGGGAGTTTCCTGAAGAATGTTTAAAACATTCTGATAGATCTCATTAACAGAGATCCTGGGTAAATTGGGCCTATTGATTGGTATTTTAAAAATACATCAGGAATTTGAAAGAGAGGTTATTAATGAAGGAAAGAGAGAGAGAGAAAAACTGAGAGACAGAGATATGAAAGACTTTTGGAGTGGGGGGAGAGGCAATCATTTATTTTTTTTGTTCCTAACTACTATGCAGGACTCAGTGTTTCCTTTGCAAGCAAAATTTGGAATAAATTAGGTTTGATTGCAGCTAAGAGCATCATATTAAGAAAAACAACTTAGAAAAACAACTCAAATGGTTGCAGCGCAGAATGGATGTTATCTTTAACTGTGGCATCACCCTGAGACAGCTTTATAAATTACAGGGTACATTGGGTTATTTTGACGAGATTATGGGTTCCATATATTGCTTACTCAGACAGGGATAATAACAGAATACAACCATGTATGTTTATAGTTTCTATTGAAAAAGCCCGCAAAGACGACCAGGATGGAATTATTGATGATTGCCATCTCTGAGGTGTGTTTTCTTTATAATGAGGTTAGAACCACCCCATAAGCTGAGCAACCATATTTAGTTGTGAAGGTGAGGAAGATCCCATCTAGTTGTAACCAATGTTCTGCTATGTACCTGCAACCTTGTTATCCCTGTTCTTCCTCCTGGGCAATTGTCATTCATTGATCTTGTTGAGGTCCTCAAGTAACAAATGCTTGAAAATTCAAGCAGGATGATGAGTTATGACAAAGGATTCTTCACTATTTACCATTATAAGTTAATTTAATTTTATTCATTTTTTAACCTAAGAGACAACCAGAAAAATCTGGTTAAAATAGTGCAGTGATAATATGATGTTTAGTGCCAGGGAAAGTAACCAAACATAGGGAAGTCTGCTGAGATAACACCAACATTACTATACACATTATTTGTTAGTCAACTGCAATAAAGAATATCCTCATAAGGATAGTAAATGAAAACACTGTATAAGATAACCATTGTTTTTCTGTGTCTCCTCTTTCTTCATCTGAATATCTTCTAAGTGTTTCAAATTCACCATGCTTCAAGATGAACTAATTTTCTCTCTAAATTCTTCACACCTCTAAATTTTTGATGCCAATTAACATCATCCTCCAATCAAATCAGAAGCCTCCATATCATGATCATCTGCTTGCTATCACTCTCTCTCTCTGTCTCTTTCATCCCCCAATTCACTCCCCCATCCAGCCAATTCGACTTCCTGATTTTTTTCTGGAGTCCATCACATCACTCTTTAGGCCAGTGCCACTAGCTTCCTTCAGGTCTAGATCACTACTGTCCTGGAGAACTGCAAGTGTCTTCTAATGGAATGCTAAGACGCCTCAGATACATTTAGGAATATAACAACAACAACAAACTCTCTGTGCCTGGTCTCACTTCCCTGCCTCCATCCCCTAAGATATTTCCATAACATTTCCAGAGGTATCTTTTGAAAATAAAAGTTGTATATATTATTCCATCACATAAGACCTTTCAGTGCTTTAGAGGGATGTCTCACATTTCTTCACATTCTAACCGCTCATCCCTGCCCACACTGGGTGATTTCATTTACTTCTCAAACAAACCAAGTTCCCCTTCACTTAGAGATCTTTGTATACTCCCTCTCTCTAGAGTATCCTTTAGACCTGCCTCTCTATAGTCCTAAACTTCCTTTCTACCTCAACTTTTAAGTTTGATTTAAAATCAAATGTTAAAACCTGGCCAAGCCAGCGTCTTTTGGAATGAGTTAGTTGCTCCTTCCTGCCATCAGCCCTAACACTGTACAAACCCTCATTGTAAGTTGGTCCTTGGGTAATAACTATTGAGCACTTACTATGTTAGATGCTAGCGCCACAGTAGCTAATAAGAAAGGTAAGGTCTCTAGTTCTCATGTAACTAATATTCTAGTGGAGAAAGGCCGATCATAAATAAACAAAAAGAGTAGTTTCAAGAGTGATGTAGGGACAGAAACCTAACCAGGACAGATTGAGGAGAGAATAGGAAATGAGAAAGTGAAGTTAACTTAGCACATTTTGGGATTTTTATTTGTTTTCATGTCTTCCTTGTCCTCTAGACAGTGACCCACAAAAGAGCAATGACATCTTATTTATTGGTGTAAATAAGGGCACAGCCCAAAGTCTGGCTTATAGTAAGCAATCAATAAATGCTGGATTTAAAAAGAAGAACAAAAGAAGAAAGCAAAGAAGGAGGAGAATAAAGAGATGAAACCTCATATTCAGTTTCTGTCACAACAGCTTTTGGGTAGCATACCGAACAGAAAGCAAAAAGACTAAATGCTAAAGGTAGCCAATCATATACTTTAAATATGTTGGACCAATACCTGACTTTTTTTTTAATTTGTTGAAGGTCAAAGAGAACTGCAGTCCACAGCCAGGTTGAGAGTTCAAGGATAGTAAAGGATCTTATGAATGTCATAGAGTCAGATCCAGAACTGGTATGGGGCACCTGCTATTGACATGGTGTAATACTAGAATATCAATAATCAGCAAAGAAATGGGAGCTGATGTTGGCTATGTAAAAGTAATACCAATTGTAGGCATTTGTGTGAATTTTTAAATTTCCCTGAGACAGACACAGAAACACAAATCCTATGTGATCTCACTTATATGTAGAATCTAAAATAGTTGAACTATAGAGGCACAGAGTAAAATCACAGTTTCCAAGGATTGGTGGGTAGGAGAAGTGGGCAGATATTGGTCAAAACATAAAATTTCATTTATGCAAGATGAGTAAGTTCGGGGGATCTAACATACAGCATGGAAGTTTCTAAGAGAGGTGATTTTAAATGTTCTCATCACACACAAAATGTAACTATGTGAGGCAATGGATGTGTTAATGAACCTTATTGTGATAATTATTTTGCAAAATCTACATGTATCAAATCACTGTGTGTATACCTTATACAATTACAGTATTACATGTCAATTATATCTCAATAAAGCTGGAAAAATTTTTTAAAAAATTCAAATAAAAAGAAGATGGCTAGAAAAAAAGGATATTCTATAGTGAAAAAGTTCAGATTTTGTCCACTTCCTTATCAATTTCCAGAAAAGGTCCAACTGGAATTCTCTATATTGTGTCCAATAGGTTTTCTTATTGCCAATGAAAGCCCCTAAGACAACAAAGTTCCAACATGGAAGGATTCCTAAGAGGAAGCTCATATAGAGTAAATCCATTTATTTTCACTAAGAAACTGCCATCTAGCCATTTAGACTCAACATCAAATTGTAGATTTGTGCTACATATGGATGGTAGAACCACTTTAAAATTCTCATATATTAACTGCTTGTATTTGGTTGCTTACTGATTTTTAATTTATAACCACTTTGCCTTCCAAAAAAGATTTCGAGACAGCGTCTCACTTATGTTTGGAAAACATGGTCTGTCTGTCAATAATCCATTTTGGTTTTCCACTTACTCTGACCAATTTCCCTGCTTTGAGGTGTTCAATTACACTCACTTCCTATTTAAGACGTTCCCTGGACTCTTCCTGTACAGAAGGATCACAGTTTCTCTTTGTTCATACCTGAACACCTGCAAGGAGACACAGTCTAACTGTATAACCTTCACTTATAACCCGGAAGGCTGAGTAACTGGACTGTTGTAGAGAGCAGTTGCTTTTTCTGTATTATCTGTGTGCATATCTCCACCTCCAGGTGGAGCCAGTGTTCTAGGAAGTCCTGGGAAATGCAGACAGGTCTCCACTGAGATAAATTCTTCCAGGAAGACCCATCACCTATGCACACAGTTTTTGGTAACTACCTATTAGAGTACTCCAAACATGACAAAAATAAGAAAATACTGTATGTCCCCTTATGCCAAAGGCTATTTTATTAATTTAATTTTTTTAAGCAATCAGTGTGGGAACTAGTTTTTCCCCCCTAAAGATTTTATTTATTTATTTATTTATTTATTTAAGAGAGAGAGAGAGAGAGAAAGAGTGAGTGACAGAGAGAGCACAAGTGAGGGAGAGGCAGAGGGAGACAGAAAAGCTTAGACCAATGCAGGGCTCAGTCCCAGGACTCAAGCCAAAGGTGAGGCAGATGCTCAGCGGACAGAGCCACCCAGGTGCCCTGCCGGTTTTGATTCTTAAAGGGCAGATCAATCAGAGAAAATAATAAAGGGAGGCAGTTCCACAGTGCTTCTTTTTTTTCTTGTATTCAATTCTATTTAAAAATACATATACTTCTCTGCAAAGAGCTGAAGTTACCTAATGAGTATTTAGACCAGATTTATTTAAGACCTAATGAGCATTTATTTATTTAGACCTAATGAGCATTTAGACCAGATTTATGTAAGGGAAGGGTTTTTCAACAATACAGTATTGTTTGTTCCAAAACATTTTTTTCTCAATATAAGAAGGCTCTATGCCTGCTCTGGAGAGTTGGTTAGGATCTGGGCATCGACCAGATAAAAGTCTTTTCCCAAGATTTTTAAATCTGATGTATTTATAATACTTTGATCCAGAGTTAAACTTCAGAAATAAAAGAATTTCATCCAGCACAATTGCTTCATTTTTTAAAACTTTTTAAAAATTGTAGACTGTAACATAGGTTTAGAAAAGCACAACAAACTAAGGATGCAAAACTCAATAATGTAATACAAAGTAAATACCATATAATCACTTCCCAGGTCAAGAAATAGAATACCGGGGGTACCAGAGCAGCCTCCTCACATGCACTCCTAAGCCTTATGATCTCCCTCCAGACAGAACCACATTCTTGGTTTTCTGCATAGTTTGGCTGCCTAAGTGTCCATCTCTAAATTCTATTGTTTAGTTTTGCCTCATTGTTTTTTGAACTTTATAAAAATGTGATAATATAACATTTTTGTGTTTCTTGCTTCTTTCGTTCTGTGTAATGTTTGTGAGATTCATACATTTCATAAAGCCGTAGTGTATTCATTTTCATCACAGTAGTCCATTATATGAATTTACCAAAGCAATTATCCATTTTAGTGTTAATAACATTTTTTTTCTCATTTGGAACTATTAAAAATAATGTTGGAAGTTTGATAAGAATTGCATAGAATCTATGAATCATTTTGGGAAAAGTTGACATCTTTGTGCTAGGAGTTTTCCAATCTATAAACATAGTATATCTTTTTATTTATTAAAGTCTCATTTAATTTCTCTATTTCATTCAGCCATATTTTATAGTTTTCTATAGAGAAGTCTTACATATAATTTGATACATTTATTCTTATTTAATTTTTTAAACTATTGTGGGTGGGTTTTTTAATTTTCTGGTTATTGCTAACATAGAATTGCAATTACCTAATTGTATATTTGTAATACGATGGCAGTGATAAACCCTCATGTTAATTTATCATGTGGAAATCATAATAAAGATTTTATTTCTTCCTTTTCAATCTGTATCTTTATTGCTTTTTCTTTTCTCATTGCACTGACCAGGGCCTCCAGTAAGAAGCTGGACAGAAGTGGTACTAGAGACATCCTTTCAGGTTCTCAATTATCAGGGTAGAGAGAAACCTTTAAACATTTTATTATTTCATGATATCTGTTGTAGGTTTTTTATGTACAATATTTAAGAGATTATAAAACTTTATTTTCCTATTTTGATAAGTAGGGTTTTTGTTTGTTTGTTTTGCTTTTATATCACGAATGGAGGGGCACCTGGGTGGCTCAGTCAGTTAAGCATCTGCCTTGGGCTCAGGTTATCCCAGGGTCCCAGAATGGAGCCCCACATCAGGCTCTCTGCTCAGCAGGGAGTCTGCTTCTCCCTCTCCCTCTATGTGCTGCTCCCCCTGCTTGTGCTCTCTTTAATAAAATTTCTTAAATCTTTAAAAAATTTTTTAAAAATAAAATCATGAGTGGATATTGAATTTTACCAAATAAACTAAATTGGTAGTGAAAAGACTTCTCTAAGTACTTCTGTATTTGCAAAAAATATAAGAGCTTAACAATTTTATTGGTGAGCTTTGCCAAACCTTCAAACCTTCAAAAATTGCCAAACCTTCAAAATTAACCATCTGGCTCCTAATTTCCATTCAGGTCATGATCTCAGGGTCTGGCATCGGGCTTTGTACTGAGTGTGGAGCCTGCTTAGGATTCTCTCTCCCTCTCCTTTTGCCCCACCCCCTCAGGTGCAAGTGTGGGAACTCTCTCTCTCAAAATAAATAAATAAATAAAAGGATCCTTTAGTCCTGGGATCAAGCCCCAACCACTTGGTTCTGTGCTCAGTGGGGAGTCTACTTGAGAAATTCTCTCCCTCTTCCTCTGACCCTCCCCCTGCTAATGAGCTCTCTCTCTCAAATAAATAAATGAATCTCTAAAATAGATAATATGTGTCTTATACAAGTTGTTTAGGAAACTAGAATAAAGGGGAAGATACCTAACATATTTTATGAGACTTGTGCAACTAATCAAGAATAACTTTTTTTTTTTTTTTAATATCCCATCATTCTCTCCTGTTGATCTGAGCCGAAGGCAGATGCTTACCCAACTGAGCCACCCAGGTGCCCCAATCAAGGATAACTTCTGTAAACTAATCAAGAGTGTGAGAAAAGTATATCCCAATAGCACTTTCCTTTACTTTTTCCAGCTTTATTGAAGTATAATTGATGAATCAAAACTGTATATATTTAAAGTGTACAACCTGTTATTTTGATAAATGTATACATCGTGAAATGATCACTCAAATAAAGCTAATTAACATATCCATCACTTCACACAATAACCTTGCTTTGTGTGGTGAGAACATTGTAGACACCTTCTTAGCAGCTTTCAGTATACAGTATGGTATTGTTAACTATAGTGCTGTTGAATTAAGTTTATAGTATAAGTTGTATAGTATAGAATGTATAGAATTAAGTTGTATAGTAGGGATATTGGCCTATAGTTTTCTTTTCTTGTGATGTCTTTGTCTGACTTTGGTATCAAGGTGATACTGGCCTCATGAAATAAGTTTGAAACTGTTCTTTCTTATATTTTTTGAAAGAGTCTAAGAATTTGTATTATTCTTTAAATGTTTGGTAGAACTCGCCCATGAAGCCATCTAGTCCTGGGCTTTCTTTTTTTATAGGTTTTTGATTACTGGTTTATCTCTTTGTAATTATTAGTCTATTCAGACTTTCTATTTCTTCTTGATTCCATGCGTTAAGTTTTGTGTTCCTAGGAATTTATGCATTTCTTCTAGGTTATCCAAATTGTTGACACATAATTTGTTTGCACATAATAGTCCATAATAGTCTCATATATTTTTTTTTTACTTTTAAGGCATTCATTGTAACGTCTCTTCTTTTGTTTCTGGTTTTATTTATTTGAGTCTTCTCAATTTTTTTCTTAGTCTGGTGAAGAATTTGTTGATTTTGTTTATCTTTGTAAAAAATCCAACTCTTTGTTTTCTTTTCTTTTTTCTTAAGGTGCCTCAGAGGGAGAGGGAGAGAAGAATCCCAAGCAGACTCCATGCCCAGCAGGGAACCTGACACAGGGCTCCATCCCACAGTTCTGAGATCATGACCTGAGCCAAAATCATGAGTTGGGCGCTTAACTGACTGAGCCACCCAGGCACCCCAAATTTTGATTCAGTTTACTTTTGCTCTAATTTTTATTATTTCCCTCCTTCTGCTAACTTTAGGCTTAGTTTGTTTTATTTTTCTCATTCCTTAAGGTATAAAATAGATTTCAGATCTTTTCTATTTTTTAAAGATATTTCTTATTTTTTAATGTAGACATTTATTGCTATAAACTTCCCTCTTTTGCTACATCCCATAAGTTTTGGTATGATCTATGTTTGTTTCCATTTGTTTTGAAAAAGTTTTTAAATTCCTTCTTGATTTCCTCTTTCATTCAATGGTGGTTCAAGAGTGTGCTGTTCAGTTCCTACATATTTGTGAATTTTCCCATTTTCTCACCACTATTGATTTCTAGTTTGATTCCACTGTTGTCAGAAAAGATATGTGGAATTGTTTCTGTCTTATTAAATTTGTTAACATTTGTTTTGTGAACTAATATGTGGTCTATCTCAGAGAATGTCTCATGTACACTTGAGAAGAATGTGTATTCTCCTCCTGTTAGGTTCAAAGTTCTGTATATGTCTGTTAGGCCCATTTATTCTATAGGGTTGTTCAGATCTGATGTTTCTTCATTGATTTTCTGTGCGGATGGTCTAGCCATTATTAAAAGTGGGGTACTGAACTGAAGTCTCCTACCATTATTGTACTGTTATCTATTTTTTTCCTTTAGATCTTTCAATTATTTATTTTATGTAATTAGGTATTCTGATATTTGGTATGTATCTCTTTGTAATTCTTGTATCTCCCTGTTGAGTTGACTTTTATCATTATATAATTTTTTTTTTTTTTTACTTAAAGTCTATTTTGTCTGATATAAGTATAGCCACCCTTGGTTTCTTCTGGTTATCATTTTCATGGAGTATCTTTTTCTATCCTTTCACTTTCAGTCTGTGTGTGAAAATTTAAAATAAATTTAAAATAAGTAATTTATAGACAATATATCACTGAACCTTGTTTACTTATACGTTCAGCCATTTTATGCCTTTTGATTGGGGAGTTTAACCCATTTACATTTAAAATAATTATTGATAGGTGAAGACTTACCTATTGCCACCTTATTGTTTTCTGTTTTGCAGGTATTTTGTCCCTCTCTTCCTCTCTAGCTATCTTCCTTTCTCATTTGATGATTTCCTGTAATGATTTGCTTTGGTTCTTTCCTCTTTATCTTACCCAATTATCACTTTATTTTTTTCCACCCAATTATTATTTTAAAACATGCATGCAAGAGTTTTAAATTTGTCTAGAAACTTCAATCAACTTTAATTTATAACTTTAATATAAACTTTAATATATACTTATTATATATAATAACAATGATCTCAATACACACAAAATTATTCATTAAAATTAACTGCTCATTTGTAATATTTTTTGAAAATTCTTAGCCAACAAGAAACAAAAGGAAATTCCTTAACTCTATAAAAGTATATATGGAAAACTACCAATTACCAGCTTAATTGTGAAACTTTCAAAATATTTCCATTAAAGTCAAGAATGAAGGATGGTGTCTATCACTCTTACTCTTTAAAACTATACTGTTAGTCCCATTTAAAGAAATAAGATAAGGAAAATTAATGAGAAGAAGAATTGGAAAGGAAGAAACAAAATGTCCTTATTTGTGAGTGTCATAGAATATCCCAAAGAATCTACAATTAAAATTAATGAGAATTCAGCAAAGTTTCTGTTTATAAGGTTAAAGTATAAAACTCAATACCAGTCTGACACAATAAAAATATAGAGCAATTTCATAACCCTCTAAAATTTTTTTGTGCCCATTTTGTAGTAAACCCCACCTCTGACCCTCAGCTCCTGGAAACCACTGATTTGCTTTCTGTCCCTATAATTTTTGATCTTTCTCAAAAGTCATAAAAATGAACTCACATAGTATTTAGCCATTTGAATCTGCTTCTTTCACTTAGTATAAAGCATATGAAACTCATGCATGTTGTTGCATGAGTTAGTAGTTCATTTATTTTTATTGCTAAATAGAATTTCACTGTAAAATGTACTACCATTTGTTTTTCCATTTACCAGTTAAAGGACATGGGACATTTCCAGTTTTTTCCAATTCTGAATAAAGCTGCCATAAACATTCATGTACAAATTTGGAGTGAACATAAGTTTTCACATTTCTTAGGTAAATTCAGAGAGGTGAGACAGCCAACAAACTATTTTCAAACTGCATCATTTTGTATTCTTACCAGCAACATATGGGAATTCCAGTTGCTCCACATCCTCATCAGCAATTGGTATTACTGTGTGTGGCTGTTTTCTTCTTATTTTAGCTATTGTAAATAGGCATATAGTGGCATCTCAATGTCATTTAAGTTTATATTTCCATAATGGCAAATGATGTTGGTTTGTAAGTTTTCTTTTAATGTCAGAATAATGCCAGCTTAACAGAATGAATTGGAAAGTATTCCTTCCTATTTTCTGGAAAAAAGTGGGTAGAACTGGTATTATTTATTCCTTAAATAATTGGTAGAATTCATCAATAAAGCCATCTGGGCCTAGAAAGTTTTCGACTATGAATTCAATTCCTTTAATAAATATATATAAAATGGGGCGCCTGGGTGGCTCAGTGGGTTAAGCCTCTGCCTTCAGCTCAGGCCACGATCTCAGGGTCCTGGGATCCAGCCTCACATCCGGCTCTCTGCTCAGCAGGGAGTCTGCTTCCCCCTCTGCCTCTCTGCCTACTTGTAATTTCAGTCTGTCAAATAAATAAATAAAATCTTAAAAAATAAATATATATATAAAACAATTCACATTTTCTACTTCTTCCTCTGTGAGCTCTGATAGTTTATGTCTTTCCAAGGAATTTATCCATTTCTTGAATCAAGTTTATGGACATAAACAAGTTTGTGATATTCTCTTATTATTTAATGTCTCAATCTAGAGACATTAGATCTAGAACAATGTTTCTTTTTTCATTGCTGATATTGAAAACCTGTGTCTTCTTTTTTCTTGGTCAGTCTGGCCAGAGGTTTATCAGTTTCGTTGATGTTTTCAGAGAACCAATCTTGGGTTTCACTGATTTCCTCTACTGTTTTACAGTTTTCAATTTCATTTCTTATTTTTATTGTTACCTTTTAATATTTGCTTTGGGTTTAATTTGCTCTCTTTTTTTTTAAGGTTTCTTAAGGTGGAAATTTAGATCATTGATTTGAGACCTTTATTATTTTCTAATATAAGTAATAGTATAAATTCCCCTCTAAGTGTGGCTATAGATTCATCCCATGATTTTTAAAAAGACTTTATCTATTTGAGAGAGAAAGCACATGCACATGTAAGAGAAACAGGAGAGCATGAATGGGGGGGAGGGGTAGAGGGAGAACCAGACTCCCCGATGAGCAAGGAGGCCCACATGGGGCTCTGATCCAATCCCAGGACCCTGGGATCATGACCCGAGTCGAAGTCAGATGCTTAAAGGACTGAGCCACCCAGGCACCCCCATCCCACAAGCTTTTTACATTGTTTTTACTTCCATTTAATTCAATATTTCTAATTTCCCCTGTGACTTTTTCTTTGACTCATCTACCATTTAGAAGTGTGTTGATTCCAAATATTTAGGAATTTTCAAATACATTTCTGTTATTAATTTCAATTTTAATTCATTTATGTTCAAAGAATATACTTAGCATGATTTCAGTATTTTAAAACTTTGTTAAGGTTCGTTCAATGTCCTGAATATGGTCATTATAGAACATTTAGAAAATTTCTATAAGCAAAAACAACACTGAAAAAAAAATCCATTGCTCAGAGAAAGTTAACAGTTTGATATGTATTTTTCAATTTCTTTCATTATACTCTCATATGTACATACACACACATATACATGTGTATGTGTATATGTGTATATATATATATATATATATATATATATATATATAAACACACACTTAAAAATGTAGAATCATGCCATACAGATACAGATTTTGTAATCTACTTTATCTATATAAAGCAGCATATATCAGTGGTTGAGACGTGAGCTCTTAAGCCACCCTGGTTAGGTCCAAACCCAGGTTTCACTATTTACTTGCTATGTGACCTTTGGCAAGGTCCTTAAATTCTCCGTGCCTCGGTTCTTTACATGTAAAATGGGGGTGATGATAGTAACATTTACCTCACAGGAATGCAAAGAATTATTTGAATTAATATAAACAGACTACTTAGAACAGCACCTGGCACCTCGTTAACATTATGTAAGTGCTTGCTATTTTCTCTTATTACTTTCCCCTGCCATGGTTCCAGTGGAAGAAGGCACCACAGTTTATTTAGCTCATACCCTGGTAACAGGCATTTGGATGATTATTTCCTTCCTTAGGATGAATTCACAGAAGTGCAATTGCTATTTTGAAGAATGGGCATATTTTTAAAAAGTTCCTGATGCTTTTGCACAAGTCCCAGAGAAGGTTTTGGGTTTTGCTTTTAATTCATTTAACAACCCACCGTTATGTAACGAAGTGCACAAATGGGTCAGAAACTATTTCAAAATCTTCCAGGACAATTTTTTTGAGGTTTGAGGAGACAATAGTATTAGAAGACAACTTTGCAGGTTGAGTTTCACAGAGCCACTCAGAGACAGGATTTCTTTCCAAGACCTCAGAGCATGAACATGTTACTTCTACAAATGAATCCCAGAATGAGGACAACAGATGCCAACCAAAAATACAAAGGAGATTGTGCTGCTCCACTGAACAGGTTTTAAAATTGTATTAATTAAAGCTGGAAAATCAATGAACTGGTTAAGGAAAATTGTCCTTCAGGCATTTATTGCCCTTAAGTAAGATATAACTCCATCTTCTGTGGATATAGATCACACAGACCTTTTTCAAAGGAAAATGTTTAATGGCATATAGAGTGCCTAGAAATAAAAAAATTCTCGGTTCCCCTCTCTATTTTGTATCTATAATGAATTGGAAAGTACTCCCTTCTCTTCTGTACATATTAAATATGTAAAAATAAGGATGTTGTTTCTGGCCATTAATGCTTTGCTTCCTGATGAAAAAGTTCCATTGATTCAAAGAACAAAAAAGGAAGATTTGAGAATTTCTTTCTTATTTTAGCACTGAAATCCTAAATGGCAGTGTTTAGAGATGCACAGAACGTGGCAGGAAGAAGCCTTCAAAATTTTATCCACTTTTCCACATTAAATCTCATTTCCCAACATGAATAGCAAACATTCAAGAAAATTCTGGTCAGGAAGTAAACACAACCAAACCCAAGGATCTCTCAATCTCAGCTTGAAAAGTGTGGCTGATGGAACCCAGTGCAGACATTCTCACATATTTTACCAAGACTTAAAGGTAAACAGTGTGAGCCATTCTTCTTACAAATCAAGAATTGCCATATGATAAACTTCATTGTACTAAGAGAGAGATCACTCCTGGGAAGCCACCTTCCCTCAAGAAGACTACAGCAGAACATAAAGGCAGCCCCATTTGTGGGAAAGAATTGAAGAAATTCTATTTTCTTACAGTAAGCAAACTGACTGATGGAGAACAAGCTGGTCTACTTTAAGGGCAAATAGACCCAGAGAACCAGAAAAATGAGGTTCACTGAGAATTCACTAAGAATGTGCTCCTTAAAAAGAATTACAAATTCTTCTAAAATATAATCTATACCCCAAGGTTAACTTTTCCTTGAGTTCAGGTTCTGTGGGATTTTTATATAAAATTAAGGTTTCTATTGCACAGAATAATTTACGATATCTTCAATATTCCAGAATGTGAAGGAGACCAAATAGGCAATAGCCACCTCAAGAGAAACAAATGTTGTGTTCATGGGATTAATTAGAAGGCGGTCCACCTGGAAAACAAGATGCTTAAAAGATAACTGGTATCCAACCTGCGCCCATTCTATTCACTTTACTTCCTTCTACTTTAAATAATATTCTGTTAGCAGTTATGGCTAGACATGTCCTCCCATATGCCAGGTCTTCATGTGAAAAATTCATATAACTTTTGGCATCTTTAATTTAGCTGAATAAAAGGTCTCAGTCTACAAGTTAGTAATGACAGTTTATCAAAATGTTTGCTCTGTGTCTCTTCCATAACAGCGCACATGAGCAGAAACACTAAAAACCACAATATCAACACTTCACACAACTTAAACATCTTAAGACTAAAAGAGATTTCAAAACTAATTTGTTCTAGACCAGCAAAACATATCACCAGTAGAACACTCTTTTCAAAATGCTTCTCTATTATTAATTGCTTTATCTGCACGATGTTCCAGGAGCTGGTTTGGTCTAATCCCCATTTCCTGGATGAGTACACTGGGCGTGAGACAACAGTAAGCTGCTGTGAGCTATAAACTGAAGGCCGTGGACAGTGATCACAACTCATGAGGACAATGATTTTCTGAGTTCTAGTCCTAGCTGCTCTGTAGATTGTTGGGATACACTGTCTTTATTTTTTAAAAAAATACATTCACACATACATGCACCTTCTCTATACCAAGCTACAGTTCCTATTGAGCTTGCACACACAGATCTAAAACAAACCATGAGCTACTCTGCTGAGGCAGATGGCACAGCAGGAAAAGGACACTAGAACTTTGGAATGAAGTAGACCAGTTCTAACCTTGGCTTTGCCACCAACTAGCTACATAACCCTCTCGGAGTGCCATTCTCTTCATCTGTAAAATGGGGCTAATAGCATCATCTTCACAGAGAAGTAATAACAGCAAATGCAAACATAGTCATCAGTGCGTAGTAGATGCTAGACTCTCTGTTCCCTTCCTCCCTCCTCATCTCATTCGAAAATACCGTAGGTGGCAAATTAAGTTAAATCAGTGTAGTGTCCTTGAGTGCTTAACTCTGAACAAGGGACAATTGGCAAGGTGGCCAGTACAAACAGCAAGCAGACAGGGCACGACTAAGTTGCTGGAGAGCAATCCTCAGATAAACGAGTCACGAGTGGCCAGACAGGTGTGAGTAACCCCCCTTGTCCCTCTCATTACCTACTCTCTCCCAAAGGCTAATGGTGGTGGCATTGCCAACAGGTGTGCAGTGGAAGAGGTAAGCCATCATGGGTAGGGTGAACCCAATGCCAGATAACTACTCCCCATAATACTGGGAATTGAATCAGCACACAATGCCTTCCTTAAACACTTATCTTTCCCACAGATGTTAAACTTAGCATAGGTGAGCTACTCTCGTACTCCTTTATGCTTATAAGCATTAGAATCAAAAATTACTCAGGAAACTCTTTGCTATCTATTTTGAAGAGAATTGCTCTAAGAAGCTGAAAATATCAAGATACCTTTTCAAATCACTTTTATATTCTCTCTTTCTTTTTTTTTAAACAAGTGCCTCAAAGGGCTCATTTCTTTCTTCAAAAGGACAGGCTGTGTCTTGTTCTCTGGAAAATGGACCACGAGTGTGATGCAGTGAACCACAGACTCCCAAAGATTCTTGGGGTTCCCTGCTGGAACTTTCCGTTGCTGCCATCCAAGGTCTAAACAATAGGGCCCTGATCCTGAAATATTTCTCCTCACCTTTTCTCTCACACATAGGACTTAGAACAGCAGAGTTCAAAACAATTCTTCTTTTTTGATGTGAAGAAATATAGGAATCCAAAATGTCACTGTACGACCTTGAACATGTGTTCTAACTTCTTAGGACTACAGAGGGGTTGGCAGCAAGTTCGGCATTTCAACCAGCATTCTGTGATTTCCTATGTGGAAAGACAGGCCAGTGCATGCAAGTCTCTGAACAAGGAGGTGGAAGGCCTTGTTGTCATTCTAGTTCTGATAACATTTATGTGTGACCTTGACTTCTATGGCTTCAGCCTCTCCCATTTATATATAAGAGTCGATGGCAAGATCAGTGATTCTCCTGAAAGCTGGGGACTCTCACCCCAGAAAAATGATCAAAGTTACAAAAAATTGGCACAGAATATCAGGAGGTGCCCTGGCCCACAAAGCTGGATGGGCCTCCCTCCTCCAGGACCCTGTGGCTACTGTCCTCATGTATGCTAACAAGATGCAATATGATTCGCTCCCCAGACAAGAAGGGGTATCTCCACTGGCTCTTGTTGCTTTAGTTGCAGGGGACAAGGAAGAAAGAATGAAGGAGAAAGAAGCATGGGAGGGCCAAGGTGAAATGTGATGACTAGATCAGTAGCTAGATAGACTCCCCTTACATAAAACTTCAGCCTCTGTGCAAGACGAGGGCTCACTCTGTGGCTTTGTGTGCATGTACATAGGAAGTCAGCCAAAATGTCCTTTACTACTGATGCTATATGCATGAGAGAGAGAGCCTACCCTGCAGTCATTCTCTACCCAGGAATACTCCAGCAGAAGCTCACTCCGCATACAAATTGCTCAGCAAGGCTTCTTGCTGCAGAGGAGATGTGAGAATTACTCCTGGGCCAGCCAGTATCTCCAATAAGTGTGGGCAACAGCAGCCTCTGTAGCAACAGTAGAAGGTCCTAGCAGTGCATCATTAGCAACAAGAATAAGAATAAAGAATAAGTTATAGTTCTGCATTGTCTACTAATTAGGCACTATTATAGTTAGCTCATAAAATTGTTTTGAGAATTAAATGAATTGATGTACATAAAGGACTTTGAGCAGTGCCTGGCAGTAAGATAGGATGGATGAATGTCAGCTATTAGTACCAAAAACGAATTTACAAAGAAAAAAACACTACTGGAATTCAACCCTACAGTACACAGGGAATACATAGGGGATAAAACAATTTTTCTTTTACTCAGTCATTGGATAAAGAGACCAGGAACTAGAAAATATGGTAAAGCTTTAATTCATTTATTCGGCCCCAAAATAAATACTAATTGTAATGCATATACAGTTATTATAAAGGCTAGCACCACTTGTATACTACCTGTGCTGTTTCTCTATTTGACCCCGCCCCACCCAGATCCACTCTCAGTCTTACTCCACTCAACTAAGGATCCCAGAAAGCTGACCTCTATCATGTCGATCCCTCCTTCCCTGAATCCTGACTGGTCTGGACAATGAGAGGCTCCAGCAAGAGATGGAAAGAGCCATGTTCTTCCGTGGCTACTACTCCTGCTTGAGTGGGCCACTTCCATGGCCCCAGCTCTCTCAGGGTTTGGGTAATGCCATCCCTCCTTTTGCTTCCTCAAGCCAACAGACTAGACTCTGGATATTTCACCATCCCTTGCTAGTCCCCCTTACAATGTCCAACATCTTTGAAAATAGTCCGTTATACTTAAATTACTTAAATCCTTTAACTTTAGTTAAATCCTTTTGACCGTGGCATCTGTTTCTTACTGTAACACTAACTAAAACACTGTCTTATGTTCTTATCTACATGTTTCCTTGAAGTTAGTCTTTTCTTCCCAACTAGAAATTAGCAGGGTTGCCTTCAACTTCTTCATGCTTCATCTCTTCCATCTCACTCCCCATCTCCTACCTCGGGCACAAAGAGCAATGTGCTGGAGCCACAAAAATATGGCTGACATGCCTAGTGTTCCATTCAGTTCCATGTGTCCCTCAGTGGTGTCACCTTTAACCGAGGAAATCGTCTCTAAAACTTGACGTGCCTTTGCAATGAGTCTTTATGCTTCACAACTGAGCTGTTCTAGGAAGATTACACCAACTGTTTTCAGCTTCGAAGTCATCCTCAGCACAGTGGTGAATCTACTGTGAGCTCTACCACAATAACTGGTAACTGGTTACTGATAAAAACTACATGTACATGTTATAGATAGTAAGCCTGTGGTTATTTATCTGTCTATATCTAGACATAGATATCAATTTTTTTTAAGGTAGGCTTCACCACCAGCATGGAGCCCAATGCAGGCCTGGAACTCACAACTACAAGATTAAGACCTGAGCTGAGATCAAGAGTCAGACGCGTATTTGACGGAGTCACCCAGGCACTCCTCTATGGCTATCTACATAAAAAATTAAGGAAGCTTTGTCAAAAATATCACTATCCTAGCTTAAATTCTAGTCTTGTCTAGTGGATTTTATCTTAATGCCAATGGGAAGTTATTGAAGGGCTCTAAGAAGGGGAGAGTCACTACCAGAGTTTGAAAAGTTCTATCTGGATCAATGAGGGCAGGAACAGATGTGACAAGACTGGTTTGGAGTTTGGTGCATTTAGTCCAGGCCAAGGGTGACACCTGTTTGAAGCAAGAGAGAGGGAATGATGGGGAGAAGTAGTTGGATTCAAAGGTATTGGGAAAAAGAATCATACGACTTGGAAATTGGTGGGATAGGAGAATGAAGGAGAAGGTAGAGTTCTGAAAACTCCCAGTTATCAGGCTTGGGTAGTTGGATGGATGAAGATACCAATTCCCGAGACAGGGGAGCACAAAATAGAGACAGGCCTGGGACATGAGAACATCATGTATTGGCCGAGACAAAGGAAAAAATGGGTAAGAACTACTGAGTTAAACTAAGGGCTGATTCACATGAAATTGTCAATATTGGACTATTTTGATGTACAAAAACAGAAATTTAATATGGTACCAGTACAAAAGCCTGTCTTCTGGGATTCACACCATGTTTAAGGAAGCACTGTTTGATTATGGTGCACTATTTTTGGCAAGACTAGGTCAGGAGTATGGACTCTGATTCTAATCATAATCACAAGAAGTCACAGAAAGGGGGCACAGGGGCATATGCACACACATACACCAGCAGGCCTAAATCAAGGTATGAAAAGATTCATCAAACCCAAGTGAAGAAAATCAAGCTGTATGCAGCACTACTGTAAGATCAAATAAATCCAATGTACCCCAGAGCTATTCTGGGACTATTGGATAACACTTATCCAATTAACTTACAGCCTGCAGAGGAGTCAGAGTTTAAAAACTGGTTCACACTTATTTGCCATAATATCAGGGAAGGCAGGCCAGAAAGGTACCGTGTTTATTTCTAATTTTAAACAAGAATCCAGGTTTCTCACTCTGGGATTCACTTAGAGAAACACGTGACAACACTGCATATGGAGGTCCCGTCCCAGATCTTGGAAGGCTCCTGTTGCAGAGCTGAAGGCTGCCCCTCTTCCTTCCGATCTCGAATGCAAAAGTCCCATAAAGCACAGTAAGGGGTAGCAACCAGGGTCTACCATTTCTCCTTGCACTTTCCAAGAGGAATCTGCCTCCTTCTCAGGCGGTGTCCTCTGCCACTGAGTTCCAAGGTTCTGAGCCTATTTATCTTAAAACAAAATCACTGCTCTAACAGGGTACAGCATCAGTTGTCCACACGATATTAGATTGCTTTCACTGAGCACAGCTTTATCCTGAAGGTCACACTTCAAATTAGGGATTCACATCCCTTTGTTTCTGTCTGGTGTTAGTATATTACTCATCATTAAATAAGGTCCAGAGAAATATGCTGCTAGTTAGAGGTAAAACTGCACAATTAAAAGACTCAGATCTAATGCATTAGCTGCTAGCTCCAGTTAATATTAGCTTAGAGTTTTTCAAGGTATTAATGTTAACAAGTTGATCTCTTACACTCAGTATGTTCCATGTGATGTCTCATTTTCAGGTTGTAGTGGCACCTGGCTGTTTTCCTCATTTTCCCCTCCCCCAGCCCTGGGAGAAAGGAGGGGAAGAGGATGTATGCCCCATATTTAATTACCTTCTTTGCTTATGTTATTTCTGAACTGCTGTAACAAATACAAGAGTTTTTTTTTTTAAGTAGAAAAGGAATATTTTTAATTTCTATGGCATGTATTAGTTTCTTAAGAAAGCAATTACATACTTATATGCCATAATTTTTAGAGTTTCTAAATGCCTATCAAAGAGAGGATGTTATTTTAATCCACCTATTGGGTGATTTAAAAACCTTTACAGACATGTCTGTGTCTAGTCGGTTGCAATTGGTTAGAGCAGTACTTCTCCACCTTTGGAGATTTTCAAAACTGTGCTGTTTTGTGTTTGACTTTCTGTCTTCTACCACTTCCACCTTCTCAGGGATGACGCAGATCCATCTTTGAATAAATTAAGCCAAAAACCCAAAAACTATCCTGAATTCTTTCATCCAATCTTCTTCCCAGATTCAGTCAAGTCACCAAACTCTGTTTATTCTCCCTGGAAAGTATCTTTTTCTAATCTCTCTGCTATGCTCTGCTCCATCTTCAAAGCTACGACTTTGGGTTAAGCTTTACCATCTGTCACCTGGACAACCACCAGAGCTCCCCACTCTTTTCTGTGCTTTCAGTTATTTCCCCCATTCCAGCAATCCACAGCATATACAGCATGACCTTTCTAAACACACAGATCTGGCCACTTCCCTCCCATGACAGCCCTTCAATGGCTTTCCCTTGCCTATAAAAATAAAGTTCATTGCCCTTAGTCTGACACACAAAGCTATCTGTCTCATGGCTCTTTCCTCCCTTTCCAGCTTTATGCTCTTTTCCCCATCTTGCACCCCCTCAAGGCACCAGCCATGACCAACTACTTGAAGGCTCTTAAAGATGCATTATGGGTTCACACCTTTATACCATCATACATTTATTCTCTTCACTTAGGAATCTCCCCTGCCGAATTAAGATTTTCCTCTTTTGTGTCAGAACAAAACTGGACAGATATCCCCATTTTTGCATTTATCACACTATACAATAATTCTATTTCTGTGGCTGCCTTCCTTTGTAGAACACAAGAAAGTCAAGGAGTTTTCTGATTCATTCTACCTAGCATGGTGTCTGACCTGTGGCATAAGCTCTATGAATGGATGGAGGAGGTGTTATGTGGCATCTGCTTAGTGTCTTAAAAAATAAATTAATGAACATTATTTTGCTATAAGGTTATATAGAAAATCCCTTCAAATACATAAATTGTATGAACTTGTTCAGTCTTCATTGAATTGTGATAGCCCCACTTCTCCTACCCCAGGGGATCTGCTTCTCTCTGCTCAAGAGCTACAGATTATCTCTGACTCCTAATCATACCCATATTTCTACAAATGATGTCTAGGCACAACATACCACCTGGAGAAAAAAAAATTCACACAACACATCTAACAAATGGATGGTAGCAGCATCTTTATATGTAAGACATGACACTTATGCATATTAACTTCGCCTCCAAGAAGAGAAATGTCTACTCAGTCTAGAAGAAATTTAACTATCTTTCTTTGTGCTAAAACTACATGATTATTTAAAAATATTATTATCTTTTGACTATCCCAAGAGGTTCCCCCCAAATTGTTCATATCATAAACCTGACAATAATGCACCTGCAAGTTAAAGAAATTTAAAAGGTTTTGCATCAAAATGCACTAATAAAAAAATAAAAATCCCAGGAACTGAGTAATGCTTTAATTTTATTATTCACTCTTTTAAGATGTTCAGCCAGAGTAGCTAAAATATGTTTCCCCATTGAGAGTCTTAAAAATAAACTTTAAACGTAGGAAACTCTGTGAATCCAGTCTCTTTACAGAATGAAGCCATTTTATGCGTCCGCTTTGCCTACAAGAGAAAGCGTACAGCCTCTGTTTAGTTCAATTAACCAAGGATATAAATTGCCCTGCAGTGTTTGTTTTTCTTGCTCTTTATAAATAAGACGACCAAGAAAAAATACAAAAGATACTGCCTGCCTGCATGCATTCACTCATTCAGCAAACATCTATGAGGAGCCCTTGCTAGGCCCTGGGGCTACTTAGATGAATAATTCACAGCCCTCTCCTTCAAGAGGCTCCCAGCCCAGTGGGAGTATGAAACCTAATCAAGTAATTGTAAAACCATGTGGGAGGTTAGTGACAGAGACATGCACAAGGCTTGGTGTAAGCCCGGAAGAGGATATCTAAGCCACAGATGGCCGAACAGAAGAACAGACATGTTCCTTTGAGACTTCAGGGACCCAGAAAAGGCATGTTAGAAGGAAGTTCAAGGTGAGATGTGCGGAATGGGCAGATGAGGGAGTTTACAGCTACTAACATCAGTCCTCTCAATAGCGGAGCTTTCTAGCTCATATCCTGGGAAAGAGTAGTTGAGCATTGAGTAGGGGCTCTTCTAAGAGTAGTGGAAGTACGGAATCATTTCTGAGAGGACTAGGAGAATAGGTACTGCAAAGAAGAAAGCAACTGAAGGGTGGCTCAGAAGGCTCAGTTAGGGGGACTGAATCTGTAGATAAGCCAGAAAGGGCAAAGAGCAACACTGGTCAGGTTGGGGTTCTGTATACGGCAGAAAATTACAAGAAGAATAGTAGGGGGGGGATGGTGCTGGTAAGCAGCGGGTTCAAATGGTTAGCCCACAGGCAGCATAGGATAAAAAGATGGCTCAGCAAGGTCTGCTAACTGATGTGTGTGATCATATGTTCCTATTTGCCCAGGCCCAGCCTGCCAAAGAATCTCTGTTGGGCCATATGTTACGTGGTCCCCTATATTATATGGAGAAATTATAAGAGAATGGGTTCCTTGGATGTTAAAGGGAGAGTGTGGTCAAAGAGTGGAATGAAGGAGTTATGATATAAGAAGGGAGGGCTTCCTGATTAAAAGAAGATAAATTGTGGGGCGCCTGGGTGGCTCAATGGATTAAGCCACTGCCTTCGGCTCAGGTCATGATCCCAGGGTCCTGGGATCGAGCCCCACATCAGGCTTTCTGCTCAGCAGGGAGCCTGCTTCCCCCACCTCTCTCTGCCTGACTCTCTGCCTACATGTGATCTCCCTCTCTGTCAAATAAATAAATTAAATATTTTTTTAAAAAAAAGAAGATAAATTGTGCGATCCCAAGGGAGTGGCTGAGATGACACAGAGATGGCAGTCTTGAGGGTTAAGGTAGCCCCAGAAATATGACATTAATTGGTTCGATGGGTCGTTCTCATGGCCATTGAGATCAGCTTCAGGAGCTTAGCAGATATTCAATACATGTTTGAGGATATGGCAAGAGGTGAAGGGGGAAGGGAGACTATGAATCAGGCCCCCATGTGACAGACAATACGGGGCTGGCCAGAAGAAGGGAGACAGAAGTGAAGAAGGGCACAAGACAGCACAGACAGCCTGAGATGCAATATAAAAATGTACTTTTGAAAGATGAAGGGAAGAGGGGGCACCTAGGTGGCTCAGTTCGTTGAGCGTCCTACTCTTGATTTCAGCTCAGATCATGATCATGTGGAAGGTGGGATCGAGCCCCGCACTGGGCTCCCTGCTCAGTGGCGAGCCTGCTTGAAGATTCTCTCCCTCTGCCTCACCTCCTACCTGCACACACATGCACATACTCTCTCTCTCGAATAAATGGTAACTCTTTCAAAGCAGGAGAAAAGATAATGATTAGACAGCAGTCAGAGGGCAAGCTTACGCTACAGCGTGAGCTACAGGAGAAGGGCTCTCCCCAAGAGAATGGTGTGTACCACTGTGAGGTTCTCACACGGGCTGCAGGGGCAGCAGAGGTCCTGTAAGGGGAAAGGCCATGGGTTCTGTTTCATTGTAACTGAATCCTCCTGAGGTCAAAAAAATGTCCAGAAACCAAATTCCAACCTGCACAGGAAGTTTAAGGGTAGTGGGTAATTTCTTATGTATTATTTCTCTTGCCATGTATAAACCTAACCTATACTTTGGAGGCTGGTACAATGGAACAAACATAATTCACTGCTTAACCTTTCTTGAGCTAAAGCTTTACTTAGTTAAGCTATTTTCTGTTACTATTTACTAATTCCTAGAAAAAGTGACTGATGCTCATAAATGAATCATTTCCACTTCCCATATATGTATCTTTTCTTCAGACTCTGGAGACAGAACTAGAGCTTGTCCCAACATGTCTCTTCCTGACTATGTGGAGGCAGATCTCAATAAAGAACTATGCACAAGTCATTCTGGAGTCCCTGAAAATACACGACATACCAAATATTCCCTAATATTCTCTTCTAAACTTCAAATTAAATTATTATCAACAGAGAAGCCAAAACTCAAAAATGTTTTAATTCAACTTTTTAGAACAATTTGAAAATGTCTAGGTTCTGCTGTCCATAAGTCATAGTTTGGGGTGGGGTAGAGAGCAAACAATAAGGGAATTCTTGACCTATGTGTCTCCCCCACATGGCACCTTGTCCCAGCTACTGGGAGCCCTGAGACCCATGTCCTTGAGCACATGGTGAAAGCCTCTTGACTAAAAATGTCCTGCTCATCCAGTAGTAACCTAGGTACTTCCATCTTTTCAAGTGCCAGTTGGGATGGTGGTTCTCAGGCCAAGGAGTCCAGAGCTCCTCTCACTTGCTGTCTACTATGCTTTTGTGATTTTTCTTTGGGTCAACCCCGGTCTAAATAGCAAGCAAGATAATGGAAAGATTGTACCTGAGGTCACCAATTGTATAGCAGTATGAGAGGTGACTTTTATTTTTGTCTGTTCTTACAAGGAACTCTTCGTCGTGAATAATCTAAACTTAATAAAAATATCACTGTCTTAGCCAGGGACATCTCTGAAAAATGGTAGCAATACAGGTATGCATTATTTTGTTTCTCCCGGTTTCATTATTTAGATCCACATGCTTCTGCTACGGTAGGCATCTAGATTTATCTCCTAAGTCTGTCAGAAAACACTGTAGCTGCAACTGTGAGTTTATCCAACAGATACAAATAAGAGAGCAGCACCCTTTTAAAAGGACTTCAAATTTCAGATCAAAGCGTCATTTCACATGGAGACAGACACAAAGCTTTTCAGGAGGCAGCGTGTGGGAGGGGCAGTGACAGTCACAAGTGGAGTTGCTAAGGGAGAGCATTATATTGAAAGTAAAGGAGCAGATGCAAAGAAGGGAAGGGGTCATTTAGAGCAACCTCTTCATTTTACTGAGGAAAGAATGACAACCCGGGGTGCTAGATCTGTTCAAAGACCCACAATAGAGCCCAGGTGAGAACCTGAAACCAGAACTGCCAGAGGAAGGGTCAGTGCTCTACCCTGCATGGCGTCTTCTTTAATCAGTGTTAAATCAATCAGAATTAAATCAAACTTCTTTAATTTAATGACTTCACATTTGGAGAAAACACAGCAGGGGTTTCTGCTAAACACCATATGGCTATCATGAACAACTGTCCTTTTTTGACCACCAAGCACTATTTCCTAAAGTACTGTACTTTAGGATTCCTTTCCTGGAATGACCTGTCTCCTCCTGGGAGAGGTCCTGAAGGGAGGGTCCATCAGGTACCTGCCCCTCCACTGTGCAAGCTAAAACAGACTCTGGAATCTCTTTTGCCGGAGCATCTTTCTCCCACCCTCCAGCAGCCAGGGCAAACATACTGTTGGGTTCAATGACTCTAGCAACAACTGGCCCAGCCAGGAGGGGCAGTAGTCAGTTCCTGTTTCTGAGACTTCATACCTGCATTTCCTAAGTCTGTGTTTCGAGCATTTCCTTCAGTCCAGGGATTTTCCTACACCTTTGCAACAAAATCTCATTGATTCTAAGTAGTCAGAGTTGATTTCCATTACTTACAACCCAAAGCTTCTGAGAGGAAAAGAATGCAAAAGGCTGAGGGATAGAGAGATCCTAACTAATTCTGAGACTAAATACATACATAGAAGGCATTCCTTTAATTAAAGATTCCTACTTGTGGCAAAATAGAGAAAGGCCACAAGTCTGCTGAGATTTGGGTATTCATAGCTGATGAAGTTTGGATATCATGCTGGCATGATCTCGGTGTTAAAACCATTGAACCTAGAGCCTTTTGGAAGAATAAAGTTTTAATTCCAAGGTAAAAAAAAAATTTTTTTTTTAAGATTTTATTTACTTATTTGCCAGAGAGAGAGAGAAAGATGCATGGACACAAGCAGGGAGTGTGGTAGGCAGAGGGAGAAGCAGACTCTCCACTGAGCAAGAAGGCCGATGAGGGATTCAATCCCAGGACCCTGTGATCATGACCTGAGCCAAAGGCAGACACTTAACCAACCGAGCCACCCAGGCATCCCTCCAAGGTAAAACTTAAATGAGTTCTAAAGAACCAATACACACAAATCTAAGACTGAGACAAGAATTAAATTAAAATTTAAGAGATAACAGGAAGATCAGTGTGGAACACATTATCTATAGCTAAATGTTTATTTTTAAATCTTTATATTTATTTAAATTCAGATTTTAGAAGTTTTGTAATATTAAACTTTCCTGTTTTGAGCTTTAGTTTTTGAAAAATAACCTAGAGTGGACAAAATGGTAAAGTTAGGAAGAAAAAAAATCCATCTCGGAGAAAAAAAAATCACCACTCTCTATGCTTGGACATTACTATGGCCATGACTGAAGCATGATCGCCTCCTTGTGGTGATATACTTCAATTGCAGGCTCCATTTCTCTGATGATTAACCCCATGAAAGACTGGCTTTATGACCTAACATATAAAAACAAAGGCAGTAAAGTCATGATTTATATGTAAATTAGAAACATTTTATTTCATAGGATAGGAAAGCTTTTCAGTTCCAAAGTGCTGTGGGAGTGAAAAGTTCTGGTTGATGGTAATTAAGATAAGCTAAGTGTTCAATCATATTCCTCTGTGTGTCATGTTCTTCATCCTAAGACTTATAAATCAATATGTTGAGCCAACAACTCTTGGGAAACTAGAACTTGAGCCCTCCAGTTGTAGTAACCAGGCAGATGGCACTACAAATAGAGTTAAAGAGCTTCTGTCAGAGAAACAGGTTTTACAAGTTGGAATGAAGAAAACCCAAACTGAGCTAAATTGGGTTATGGGAATGCAATAAGGAATCCTTTTATCTTAGTTGTAAGAAAATCTATCCACAAAAAGAATCACCCAGAATATCATGCATCAGAACATTCATGCAAGCAGAGAAAAGCCAACATGAATTTCTAACACATAAAAACCATTTTCACAGACTGCATGGAAAATAAAAAAACTTATTTCAAAATTCACATTGCCTTTTGAAAACAAGCCATCTGTTGTTTGTAGGAAAGGTGCTAAATTTTTAAGAAAAGGATACGAAGTGAGTTTCAGAACCAAAGGTGACAGGAAGGGCACTGATTCATGTATAAATATGAAAATATGAAGAAAAAAATCCCAGCCTCCAGATTCCTAGAACATAGATAATTTATCACCAGAAATTGCTAACATTAAGAGCTGCAAAGCTTTGGCTTTGCTACTGTTTGGCTTGGGCCTCAGTCCAACTGCCATATTACAGGTTTGTGTGGGCGATGTCAGAAACCCTAGCTCTTCGGCCTACGGATTTGGAAAGTATACACTTGGAAAACGAAAGTTTTAGATTCATAAGTCAAGACAGAAATCTGACTATGGATTTTTAAAATACATTTCTGCTACAAGAGAGTGTCATTTAAAAAAATTGGTCATAACCACTAATATCAGCTCATCTATCCAGAGATAAGTAGAGATAAGAGTCAACAAATAAATAAATTTAGAAAGCTCTAGGAAAATTTTTTTTTTAGCAGTCCAGCAGACACAAAGAAAATGAGACTGAACTAAGAGACATATGTTGAAAAAACAAACATCTTATACTTTCAAGAGTGATGTGTATAAAATCCTTCCCATTGACATATAATAACATTAAGGGGGAAATTTTCATATTATAATGTAAACACTGAATTTTAAACATTTTTAGCTTTATAATTATGGGAAAGTTCAAATGTATACAAAAATAGAGAGGATAGTATAATCCACTTTCAAGTACCTTTCAGCCAGTTTCAGTGATTATCAATTCGTGGCCGAGGCATGATATAACTCAGGTTATGGAAAACAATCTCAGTATGTTATAAAAGACATACTCTTAATTTATTTTCAGAAAGAACAGTTTGCTTCACTCTTTCCCATGGCTATCATATGTACCTTTTAAAAATATTTATTTATTTTATTTTTTAAAGGGAGATAGAAATTTACTGAATATACCACAAGGGAGTGGCAGGCAGGACAGCAAAGGAAAGACTGCAATGAGGCATTGGGTGGGGCTGTATTTAAAACGGAAAGGTGAGGAGGTATGAAGACATATGGAATTTCCCCTTTTTTAAGTAACTATGCCTGATTGTTAGTATCCCATTGATTAGTTAGAGCCTATGGATATTTCCAGGTGGGTCATCTGATGGGCCTGTCTGTATTCAGCCAGGGGATCACCATGGGCCCTTTCTACATTCCATTGCTCAAGGTTACTGCCTAAAAGCACCCTCCATGGGGCACCTGGGTGGCTCAGGAGGTTAAGTCTCTGCCTTTGGCTCAGGTCATGATCTCAGGGCCCGGGATCGAGCCCCGCATTGGGTTCTCTGATCGAGCCCCGCATTGGGTTCTCTGATCAGCGGGGAGTCTGCTTCCCCACTTTCTCTGCTTGCCTCTCTGCCTACTTGTGATTTCTCTGTCAAATAAATAAATAAAATCTTTTAAAAAAATAAAAAAAAAATAAAAGCACCCTCTATGATCCAACCCCCCCCCCCCAAGCCCGACAGATCAGCAATGTCAAATCTTTGGCATTTGGGCAAAGGTCTCATCTTCAATAGCTTCTTCTTGCTGAATGAGGGGTGTAGAGGTGTCTTTACCTAAATTTCTCAGTCCATCAGAGGGATTCTGTGCACTTACAGACCAGAGTATGGTATTATAGTAACCTGCTAACAGGTGATTTGAGTAAAATTCCTAGGTGATCAGGTCCATGGGATTTGGGGCGGGAATCCTCCAATGGTATGGGCTGGAATCCCTGTTGAACCATCACTCCTACAGGGAATTGCTGGATTCACTCAGAAGTGTAGGAGCATATTTTCCTGCAGATCAAGATGGCAGCTGGACCCACAAGAACAAAGGTAAAGGGGTGGAGGACAAAAATCGGGAGGAGGCTGAGAGTCAACCAGTGTCAGGAAAAGGTCCTAGACCAACAGAGTCCGAAATGAGTGCAGATGCCCCCTGGGTGAGCTTCCACTGACAACTGCCTCACACACTAGGAAGAGACCTTGGGGATGGAGTGAGAAAGCAGAGGAAAGTGAGCCTTCACCGTCACAGTCATGGGCAATCTGACCTTGTCCCCAGACCTCTAGAACACATCCAGGGAGCTGCTCTGGCCAGAAACCTTCAGTTATCTAGGAAGTACTAGGGTTAGGCTGCCAAAGGGTTGAAATGAGAAAGGAGAGGAAGGGAAGGATCCCTCTGAAGGGAAAAAGAAAAATCCCTCATCCTTCTGGGCAATGGTGGTTGGGCTGGTTCTTCCTGGGGCTTCAGATCCTCACTGAGGAGTAAGTGCCACTGGCCAGAGATCATCAGTTCCCGAAGGACTACTAGAGCTGGTCTACTGAGGGAAAGTGCCAAGAAACTCCTGAAGAATCTGAGGAGAGGCAAGGACAGGCAAAGGCTCCTCATGTGAGGTTCACCTAAGTGTGGAGGCTACAAAATTTCCCCGTGTGGGGCCACCAAATGTGGTATCTCTCCGAACAGGATGGGGGCCTACGCATGTGGGACACCAACTGAGTGGAAGCAGTGGCCTGGGCAGTGAAAGGATTCACCCAAGGCAGAACAAAGGAGATAGAAGTTTACTGAATACACCACAAGGGAGGCCAGGCAGGACAGCAAAGGAGAGACTGTCTGCCTATTGCCTGTATTTTTAACTACATAGCTATTTGCAGAATCAAAAACCAAGCTGAAGGAAATGTAAAGATCATTATCTAATCAACCATTTTCCCACTCAGTTGAAGACCCCCTGACCCAAGATCCTCATACAGTGTAAGGAAAGTCCAGAAACAGTAAGAATCATTCAAGATCCAGGAAAGCTGCCTTATGAAGCCATGGATACCCTATCCCTGAAAAGGTTGAGATACAGCCTTAAGCGAAGACCTAATATGGTATTCAGTAAGAGTGTGTGCTTGGGAAACACACCTGAGTTTGAATCTTGACTTTGCCAGTTGGCAATTGTGTCTCCCCATCTGAACCTCAATCCTTCCATCCCAGGGTTGCTATTAGAATCCAAAGAGGTAACAGAAATAAAATGCCTAGCACATGGACGATACTTAATAGACATCCCTTTCTTTCATCTCCCTTTACTTCCAAAATCGGTTACACCTAATGACAGAGAAAACATGCAAACATATAAAAGCATTTTACTAAATGAAGTCACATACATGTATAATTTTTCAGTCACTGTTTTATTATGGGGTAATAGTAACTGAAATATTAAAGTGATAGAGTTTTTCTCAGGGCTAGACTTTTCCTGAGATAGTCCACATGTAAAAAATATATGGAGAATAGAGTGCTTTCATATCAGTATATTAAGCTGGAACAACACAGGGCAAATCACTCCAGAGATTTATAGCAATAAAAGCTAAATTAGTTTTTTTTTCTTCAGTCACATTCTTATGCTATAGCAAAAATATCTGATTTGGAAAAAGAAAAGCTTTAATAGAAAGGAAAAGAACCATATTAAGAGGAAATGGAAAAAAAAATCTCAAAGCAGATAAATTCTTAATTACCCTGTTTCTCACTATCTTAATACCCAGCTCCAATGGTATAATATTTCAAATTAATGACTCCCAGGTGGGGTTTCATTGCCTAGGAACCTTCAGTATAAAATCAGTCCCCATGTAGCCTTGTGCCCATAATCAGCATCTCTCTGAGGAGTGACTGGCTCTCTCTGCCTTCCAGTACTCACTCCCAATGTGGAAAATTTTCTATCAGCTGCAATAAGACATCATTATTATTCCATATGGAACCAATTTTTTTAAAAAAGACTCTTTCCTAGAAATACCTGCCATGTGACAAATACTGGCATTTGTGACATATGCACTACAACATGTTGGGGCAGCCAAGAAGCTTTCTGGATTTGACTTCTATTCTATGGTGAATAGGGGTCTGGTGATTTCTTTGCAGATATTTTTCTTCTTGAATACTGTGTTCTTCTGTCCTTTTCACAGATATCCCACAGCCATCAAAGTAAAGATTACTCTATTTTTAAAGCCTAAATGTTACAATTATTTATTGGGAGTGTTTCAGTTAGCCTATGATGCATAACAAATCAACCCAAAACTTGTCGGCTCACAACAACGATGCTTTATTCTGTCTCGTGATACTGCAGTTTCACTGAGCAGTCCCTCTGTTGGTATTGCCTGAGCTCATTCCATGCAGCTGCATTCAGCTCGAGAGTTAGGCCAGAAGGTTCAAGATGGGCTCACTTACGTCCAGCAGCTGATGCTGGCCTCAGTCCAGGCGGCCTCAGTTCTCCTCCCCACTTAGTCCCTCATCCTCTAGGAGGCCGGACAGGCTTTTCTGCATGACTATCTCAGGGCAGTGTCTTTGTCCTAAAGAGGCTAAAGCAGAAAGTGCAATATGACATTATTGTCATTGCATTCTATTGATCAATAAGTAGATCAATAGAAAGGGAGAAAGGAAGAGGCTCCTGTTCTCAATGGCAGATGTGGCAAAGTCACACTGCAGAAAAGTTGGGGAGGAAATGTTACAGCCATCTCTGAAACTAATCAGCTACAGAGGGTTCTAAGCAATGCTATCAAATTAAGTGTATTGCCTTTCTCAGAACTAAGCTTGTCCTCACTAAAACTCAAGTATAGCACAATGCCTCTTGCTGTGATTTCCTAAGAATCAGAATCTAAACTTTTGCTTAAAATTGCAACACATCTCTCAGTATTTTGGCTGCATTCATAGTCTTTTCATCCCCACCTCCAAGTAGAAGTCTGAGGAAGAAAATTAAAGTTTTTTGGATTTTTTGTGTTTTCACGATCACAATGTTTTGTTCCCAGTGGGAAGAATAATGTAGGGGGAAAAAAAATGTTCAACCACTTACAACACAAGCAAACGCCATGCTTGGAGAGGCCATGCAGCAAAATCTTTGAGATGCTCAGGCAGAGAACTTAATTGGGATGGCACAGTGGCCATGAGGGCACCCCCATGATGGGGCTGCGGGCACAGAGAAGCCTCTCCATGTTCAACGTGCCCCAACAAAACCCAAGAAGTGACTGAACAGCAACGAGTGGCTGTGGATCATGCCTGGACTAGTACTCAGAAACCCGAAGCTCTAACCTCTCTGATTGCTAGTTTTTATCTGACTATGAACCTGACTCTCATGTCTGTCTCTCTCTCTCTCTGCATGGCATTATTGCAATTGCCCACGGGATGCACAGAAAGCAATTTAGATGTCTCTGAGGATATAAAAGAGAAAACTATCAGAGTATGATTTTCCCCCTAATTCTGGCTACTGCTAATCAGTGGGACATTTAAAGAGTCTAGAGTGAAAACAGGAACTTGTTCTAAGTTTTAAAATATTTCATGTGAAAAAAAAAGTATAATCATCAAGTTATTACTGGGCTTTGAGAGCCAAAACTTAGTTCCATAGTCATCAGAGTAAACTAGAGCGAGCACTTCTTTCCTATGAATCAATGATTAGTGTGTTTTGCTAGTTTGTGAATTAGATTCACAGTTTGTTCTAATAGAAGATACAGGAAAATGACATCTGTGTGTATATGTGTGTGAGAGAGAGACACACACACACAGAGACACACACAGAGATCTCATTCATTTCTGCTACATCAGGTGCCCCTAAAGGAACAATTCTAACGTCCAAAGCAGAATGTGTTTCTATTAACTGTCTACCTGCCAGTCTTCCAGATCGGTTGGTGTCCGTGATAAGAAAACCTGGGATGGTATATCACAGCTAGAGATCTTGTTTCCTTCAACTTACTCACTTATTTGGCACCTCCTCACATTCCTCAGTTTATTTTCTTCCTCCCTTTCTAAAGTTAACTGACCATGGATATTTTATTACTTTGAAAGAATCCAAGCTCCGCTATCATCTTTTGACTCTAGACTGTGAATGACGGCACCTAAAGAATGTACAATGTCCAGAACGGTGGCCACATAACTGGAAAGGAGTTACCGGCGAGGTCGTGGCCATGGTGAAATGACCCGTGTAGCTGTTGGAGGTTAAATGCATCCGCTGTGGACAGCAGTACTTGCCAAAGGCTTCCAGTTTTAAAATACTCAGGTTTGAGTCTCAGATTCTGACATACATTATCCTCCCTCTGGACTCTCCTCTAGAACCATAATGCACGTTTTATGACTGTGAGCCATGCTACATTGGGCTTTCTCAAAGAATGATGAAATACCAACAGCTATCAGAATGTAGCAGAACAATGAGAACAAAGCCACAGATGAGCAGAAGCTTGGCACCCAGTGCCTCGAAGGGCAGAGCAGTTGAATTAATCTTTTCTAAATGCAACTAAATGGATCTTCAACAAAGTCAATAGAGATAAGGCTTATTAGATTACAATACTCATAAGTGAGGAAGGATCAGCAAGTACTCGGCATAGCTGGAAAAAAAAGAAATCATATTAGAGCAAAGATTTACACATGCTGAAACTTTGAGAAAAAATTATATAAGTAATTTCCATTTAAAACGTTCTGAGAAGTGCCCTAATTATGTCTACAAAGGAGGGCTCAGTAATCTATGAAGTTAATTTCCCGTTCCAGCAATGCTGGTACATCCCTACCTTGGAGCATCTGAGCATCTATTTGACTCTTGAGGGCTAGGCACCAACTCACCTGCATTCACTTATTGATTTCACACATTTTGTTGACCTCCTATTTATATGGCCCACACCCATCTCAGTATCTCAGGGAGCAAAAGGGCTCTGTCCTGGGAAGAGATGTTGTCAGTTCTACCATCACTAAGACAGACTTTCCTCCAAACAAGTCCACCCGGCTCTCCATCCCCCTCTATTTTCATGGACTTCCTGTATCATGACCTTGGCCTCCAACCACTTCTGCCTCCATCTGATTCTACCTCCCCATCATATGTGGGCTCTGGTCAGCCCCAGGCCTTGCTGCCTCCCTAGCTGGGCCCTGCCACATACTAATGAACCTGCTTTTCAACCAAATTAACTTTTGTTTATTTCTCAAAATCATTGGAAGTCTACCCAATTCCACTAGATTTACCATTCCAAATTCATTACAGGCTTTGTTCCATAAATGTTTCAATGTTCGTGTTTTTTTGTTTTTTGTTTTTGTTTTTGTTTGTTTTGTTTTTAAGCGCTGTCGATGCTGGAATGGAGGAGAAACCTAGTTTTGTCATGGACAGCTTTCCTCCAGGGCGGAAACAAAGAAACAACTTTCACTCTTACTTCGCAACTTGTAAAAATAAAACGGTTCAAGTTTCTTGGTAATCGTGTCACTGATGTTAGCCAGGCTTTGTGTATGTGACAGCCTATCACTTCCTATACAAAAGCTGTCCTGGGAAAGCTCGGGGCTTATACACTCTGCCAGGAGGTGGAGTTTCTGTGAATAGGACTGGGAAACAGACTTCTTGGGACAGAGAGTTCTCTGGGTGCCTCCAGGAGGAACACAGTCATTTAGAGCTCTACATCTTCATAAGATACCCCACCACCATCCACCAGAAGACCCTACGTTTGAGAATCTCGGTAACGGGGCTCTTGGGGACCCAGGGAGCAGAAGGCCACTCCTCCCACCCCTCCCAGCACAAGACCTAGCACCTTGCTATTGACTTTTCTCTCTCCCTTCTTTTGACTGTTGAAGGTTTCTTTGTGTAGTGAGAGTAAAACAATGCAGCTGTGATTTGGGGAATTATTTGTTGTTAGCCACATGATTCCTAGGCCTACCTGGGAAGCCCACGGTTTCTACAAGCAGCCTTGGGCTCTGCACCCCAGAATGGGTAGTATCAAATGCCGGAAGTGAAAAGTCAGAATCCAATGATCCTGGGATCCTTCCTGGCTCACACTGCTCCCCCCCCAACCCCCCGTGGGGTGTGCTGCAGAATGGGTGAGAGATTTAGTGACAGCAGTGTGGGGTCTCAGCCAAGGCCTGTGCCGGAAGCTGCCTATGCCATTTATTACACATTCCTCAACTTCACTGAATTTCCTCATCTATAATCAGAGGTCATAATTCCTACCTGACAGGTTCGGCCTAACAAGAAAGTAATCAATGCAGGGCACCTAGCACAGAGTACACTCCCAGTAAACGGGAGTGGTCAGTATTTTTCATTTAAGATGTAAGATAATGATCACCCAACTCCTGTGAGACTACCATGGCTATTTGGGATAATTTATTAAAAGCCACAGAACTCTATTTTTAAGAGATTAAGAAAAATTATGATTACTAGTCATACATTGCATTTTCCAAGTACTTACTGACAGAATTTGGGCCATTTATTTAAGGACTGTGGATGAGTTACTTAATTGTTGTTTTTCTAGTTTTTCCAATAGCATGCATATTTTGTCTCCAAATATGCTGATACCCTTAAGCTGCCTAAACTCTATCCACAGGAGGTCTGCAAGGAATGCTTGCTGGAAGAATGATAAGGTTTACTGATTCTAGTGTTTTGTTTGTTTTGTGGGTTGTGTGTGTGTGGGGGGGGTGTTTTTGTCTTCCACAGCTTTGTGGCATTCCAAAATGACTCAAGGGATAGGTATTATGCAAGCACCATTTATTATCTTGAAATGCAAGAATAGAGAAAATGTGCTTTAAAAATACAGGAGAGTTATTACGAAGGGGTGAAGAGTACAGTCTGGAGTGTGTGGGCCCTGTCTGAGTTCAAGGTGGTTTCCAAGGGCTCTATAATAGCTCAGACGGGGTGGTCTGGTAGCCCACTTGCTATCTGCTGCCCCACACAGGGAAAGGAGCCTGAAAGAAATCCTAAGTGTGGAAGCTTTTGAGATAATCCATTTTACTAAATAGCTGAGGTTGTTGTTGTTGTTGTTGTTTTAACGATATTAACCATCCTATAAGGATATTCAGAGTCCCAGGGAATACAATATAACAAAAAGGAAATACATGTGAGCAGGAACACCCCCTAAAATATCTGTCTTGCTCTTTTGAAGGTTATCTCAGAACTAAAGTTTGCTGTTGGGATACACTCAAATACAAAATCTTAAGACATCAAGCCAAGATTATTAGAGAGCAAATGCTCACTGCCCTGGTAAGTGTGGGACACCATGGCATTAAAGATGTCCCTAAAGAGAGTCGGGGCATTCTTCCCCAGTGAGACTCTGAGGAGTATTTTCCAACCATGGAAGAAAATGTGAGGTTCCTATGGGTTTAGCCCACATTTACAATATAAACAACCCAAAAGATTGGGCTTTGTCTTGCATACAATACTAAGGCTGCTTTTATTTCGACTATCTTTTTCTTTAACAATTTCATATGAAATATTTCAAATAGGATACAAAAGCAAAGCAAATGGCATAATGAACCTTCAAGGACTATCACTCAGCTTCAACACTTAGCCACCCATGGCTGACCTTGCACCATGTATACCCCTAACTAGGTCCCCTATCCCTGGATGATTCCCAGGCAAATCTCACTTCATTATATCACTTCATCCATAAATATTGCAGCATATGTCTTCAAAAGAGTAGAATTCTATTTTTATACCTAACCACAATACTACTCTACTATTGAAAAACATTTACAGTGATTCCTTGATGACCTGAAATGTCCAACTACCTTTTGTATAATCACCCACAAGTCGACGCATTCACATGAAAATGACAGCTGGGGCAGATAGAGACCCAGCCTCTCTGAACAGCCTTCGTTAGATTTCAATTATTGATGACAAAGAGTGTCTAGCATAAACTTGAAGAACAAAAGTCCGTTTCAGTGAAAAAAGTGATCCACTTTAGGAGCATTTGCTTTCCCCAGTGAACTTCAACCGTACATTTAATCCATCCACTTAACTCAAAGTGATGGAGTGTCTGCACATGGAAAATTGAAAGTGTGTTATTTTTAGGCTCGAGTTGTAGAATTCTGTATCTGACCAAGAAAACATCACAGAAAGCTAATGAAGCCAGCTTGACCAAGCCAGCAGTTGGCTAATTTGTTGGTTTATTAAGGAAAAACTACCTGGGGTTTTTCACTGCTAAGCTAAAAAAAAAACCAGGACTATAAACTCTTAAAGCCCAAAATATGACATTGGGATTGCTTCTATAGTACATGAGCATCGTGTGTGTGTGTGTGTGTGTGTGTGTGTGTGTGTGTGTGTGTGTGTGAGAGAGAGAGAGAGAGAGAGTTTTATGCAATTTTATCCCATGTACAAGTTTGTGTGACCACCATCACAGTCAAGCTACAGGACGATTCCACTATAATGATCTCTCATACAAACCCCCCTTTTTCAAAGGTATGTATGATTCACAAACCACCTGCATAAAATCAATGGGGGTCAAGAGGGGGTGGAGGGAAGGGGGTTTCTGTTGCTAATAAATTCCAGGGCCTCACTAGGAACAGCTGAGTCAGAGGTGTTGCAGGCTGGGTCTAGGAATTTCCATCTTAAGGAGCTGTCCAAAGAATTTTTATTTATAAATTTTTGAGAGCCTTTGTCATATTTCAGTATTCTGGCCTTAGTATCTATTTAACCAAAAACTAGGACTGAAGAGATTCAGAACTTTTAAATTAAGGTGCAATTAGAATTGTTGCATCTAAATATAATGAATCTAGTCCAAGCTTAAATGGAAAGGCTATTTTGGACTTTGGAGAGAAATGCAATGTGTATAGTTTACGTGGCCGCATCTAGAGTCAACTAAAATTGCAAAGTGTAGACTGTAAATCCCCAAATGTACGATATAAAACAATCCTCTTTGCTAGTCCCTGGGCACTGGGTCAGGTACCTTACCAATACAAGATACTCAGTGCTCACTATAATTCTATTTTGTGGGTCTAAGGGTCCACATATTACAGAGGAACAAGCAGAGGCTCAGAGAAATAAGCTGCCCATCAGATATACAGCTAGTAAGCAGCTCAGGAGTGATTAAAATACAGGTATGTCTGCAATCAATATTCATACCCTTTCCACAATGCCAGAGGGATTTAGATATAAAACAGAGGCCGCTGAGTTAGATTTATATGAACAACCTCTAAATTTCCTATTTTTTGCTTGACATGTTATCTTCACTAAATTTTCTGCTGTTGTTGTTACCATTTTTGTTTGGAAGTAAGATTATGCTAGGACTAGGCAGCACCACTCAAAGTATCTGTTATCAGATTGTGACAGAGTACAGAAGCTGAGAGTAAGCATTTAGAAAGGTTCACAGCAATTCGATGTTCCTGTGACATCAACTGAATGATCAGCGGATTTACCTCCTTGCAGGCAATAGAGGCCAGGACAGGATGCCGGACTTGCGAGGTGCATCCTGTACGGCTCAAGGCCCAGGCTGGTCCTATAAGGCAGGACCGCGTACTTCTTTGCGATGGACAGAGAACAAAGAAGTGGTCCTTCCCTACAGGATGGTTGAAAAGTCCTGGGTTTTGCATTTGAAAATGTTAAAGATGTAAGAGATGCACCTTGCTTCCTGTTTGCCCATTGTGCAGGGTGGCCATAAGCTGATGTCCCCGTCCCCTCTGAGGTAGCCTGAGCCTGCTCGGGCCCACCCTGTCTCTCCTGGTGACACACCATCGCCTCCTTGGCCCACCATCACTGTAACCCAAACTGCTACCCCAACATGTTTTTCACATAGTGGCCACGTTCAACATGTTTACTCGGGAAGAGGAGAGGAGGAATCAGAGCACAGAAGTCACTCCCTGGTCCCTCGCCCAAGACTTGCAGGGGCACCGGGAGCGGAGCGGTGATGATCATTTAAGGGTAGGTTCTTCTGTTGCTATTATTGCTTCCTCTGTTCACTGTTTTTGTGATCAGTCCAGGAACCTCTCGATTCGGGATTTGGCATCCCTCACCCGCCAGCTCTCCTCCGTCTCCTTTTACCTAACATACATGATTTAGAGCATCAGCAGCATCTGTAAAATAGCCGTAATAGACTAAAATCATGTGTCAAACATGGCAGAAGGGCTTTATGCAAATTATCTCATTCAACTCATAAAAACTACATAACACATTTAATGATCTCTATTTTTCATAAGAAGAAACCAAAGCCTAAGAAGGCTAAGTTTATCTCTCTGGGTAACATGGCTAATAAAAGGCAGGCAAAAGATCTGACTTCAAACCCTCTGTCCACTTTAGATAAATAAATATTCAACATTATTAGTATTTCCATGTAGTTAGTAGTAAATATCTCCATTTTGCAGATGAAAAAACTGAGGTACATTAAGAGTCAGACGCCTGGCAATAAGACAATTAAGCTCTTGTGAGAGTGATGACTTCAGACTAGTACTCTCTGAGAGATTGTATTTTTTCTTTTGTTACTGCCACCCACAAATGTCCCACTCTGCTGTTTTAAAATCATTACTTGTACTATATAAATGGAGATTTACCTGAACTGAATATCTCAGAGAAGTCAAAAGCAAAAAAATCATTTCACTTAAAATTATAAATGCCCAGAGGTTCTGGACTGTGTTTTTATTTTGGTTAATATTTAATTTGGCCTCCTTGTAGGTGAAGGCAAAATGAGGTTGTATACAAAGAAGAAAAGTGAACAACATTACAACGAATAGGATAAAAATAGAAGGATGTTAGTTCTCAAACACGATGGTAGATATATTAAAAATTCTAGGCTTACAATGAAAATATCACATAGCATTTATGTGGACATTGGCAGTTGTTTGAGGCATATAATTTGGCCTTCATTAAATTTTTAATAACTCAATATGGAACACTGAATCCAAACACTGAGATTCTAAAAATAAGCCCTTAAAAAATTGTGTTTATGTGTTTGTGTGTGTGTATTTTGTTTTCCTCACAACCAGGCAATCTGTTATTTTTTCTCAGATACTTGGGTAGGGAAAGTAAGATTGCTACCTAGGCCTTCCTACTTCATGCTCCTAGAACAGTTCATTTCTCCCCTCCCATCATTTCCATTTCTCTGATAGCATTCAGTGCAATCCCTAGAAAGTAGCTCTAGAAAGAGCACTTGTACACTGCCAAGGTCAATGTCCTAACTCCTCCCTTCAGACTTTGGGGCCCTCAGGGGCTCTGCTTTAGCACTGAGGACAGTACAGGAGAGAAAAGAGATTCTGCTTGCATCACAGAGAAACATGTGCCTGTGGTCTCAGGATCTGGAATACTTCTGATGAATAATGGTGGCCCCTAATGAAGACATGGTCTCTGCAAGGTGATATACATGATCTTCTTGGGGCAGTGTTCAACTGCACCCAAGCTCCCGCTGTCACTGAGGACGACACACAACTACTGGAGCGGCCATGTCCTCCTTCAAGTTGGGTTTCTCCAATACTTGCCCCAATGGCACTGGGCAACCCATGCTTCTTGACTCTCTTCCAACTTCCATGAGTCTTTACAAGGAACCGAGGGTGCTCCAGAAGTATTCGTCTATCCTCTGAGGGCTGAGAAGATAAATACAGGTTGGGATTGTTTTCTTCTTTCCCCCAGATACCTCATGCCATGGTCTTTTCAAACCCATTGGCATGGGATGCTTCTCTAGGCCTTCAGACATCTCTAGGCAAGAGGCAGGGACCTACTACTCTGTTCTCCTTATGCCCTCAAATTTCGGGACAACCACGTTAAACTTCCTCCTGAAGAATTCTTTCACATACATCATCATGAGGGCAGTATCAGAAAGGGACAGTGATGTTCAATTCAGTGAACATCCAGCCAGCAGTCCTGCTTCCAGGCTACTCAACCTCTGGTGATTTTTCTGCTATCCCTCTCACTTGGGTGGAGGGGAGAGGACAGCTTTTGTTTTCTGTGAACACAGGCCTCCCTCCTTTCCCCAGATTAGACTCCCTCCATGAGGCCCTTATATTATCTGGAGTGAGAAGTGCCCCATGATAGTTCCAGGGTAACCAGTGTGTCTGGAGGGTCTTGGCAGGAAGAAGTCTATTACAAATGGGGTCAGCTCTTGGATAGCTCTAGGGATTTAGAACATGTACAGTGAACATTTCCCTTCCATTTCAGATTTGGTGAAATTACAGGACAACAGGAAAATTCTCTCTAAACTTCATTAATGTAGAGAGACAATCCTTTGCAAATTACTAAACCGATGCATTTCCATTGTCCCTAACTTGCATCCTTCTTCCTGGGTTTATCACCCAAAGAAGAAAGCTCATACTTGGGACTTCTTTAACAGGACTGCAGGCTTTGCTAAGGAATCAGATTCATGGAATTCCTCTCTCTGTCATCCAGGGCCAGCTTCCCAGGCGAACGATCAGTATAGTAGCACAGAGTCCCATGCTTGTCCCTCAGTGTTCTGCGGCTGCCATCTTGAAATTCCTAAGAAGTTTTGGAGAAGGGGAGCTGCATTTTCATCTTGCACTGGGCTGTGTGAATTATAAAGCCATCCTGCTTCCATTAGCATATTCCCTAATTTGCAGGCCTCAGGGCCTCCAGGTGAAGGGAAGATAAGAAGCAGTGGAAGAAAAAGAAAAGAAAAGTCAACAGTTTCTGGTAAGAACTGTAGGAGGAAAGCAGTAGGTGGGGGATGTAGGGAAGCAAAGTGTGAGCAGTGTGTCTCAATTTCCCCCTTGATTCCCCTTCTCTGAGAGGAGGGAAGGAGAGTTAAGCAGCATAGAGAAGCCAGATGGAAGAGGGGGTTCAAATCCCAGAGCTGATGAGAAATCTGGCAAGAGACCCAGTCTGCCCCTCACCAAAGTGGGCTGACTCAGCGGTCTAAACGTGGTGATACAGTGTGGCAAGGCAGGGGGAAGCTTGACGCTTAACTCTCCTGGTCAATTTGGCTCTCGTGCACTGTGGGATTGGAACCTTGACCTCTGGGGACCAACTGGAAGGACCTCAGTCCTACAACCACCCTGGATCTGCCCCTGGGATTTCTTGTGCTGACAGAGTTCTCAGCAGCATCTGATGTGGCCAAGACCCACACACAGCTTCTATCTGAGGCTGAGCAGCCAGGCCCTGACCAAGGGGCCCCCACCTCTGACAGTCCAGGGAGTTAAAAAAAAAAAAAAAGCTAGTTTGGGTTATGGACATTGGGAAGGGTATGTGCTATGGAGAGTGTTGTGAATTGTGTAAGACGGATGATTCACAGACTTGTACCCATGAAGCAAATAATACATTATATGTTAATAAAATAAAATTAAAAAATCGAAGTGATCACCCTCTTTCAAATATCCTTTCTTTCAGTAAATATAAACCCTTCTGTTTCTCCAGTTCTCTTTGAACCAACTTTCCCATCTTTCTATTCCCATCATTAATAAGTTCTTGAAATGTGTTCATTTTATATTTAAGTCTGGTTTCTAACCTCAGAATATAGATTTTTATAATGCTTTCTGCCATATCAAAATACCCAACTGCAAGAAAAATCATGCCCCTATTTTCTGTCACTAATTTTGTAAGGGCCTATTTAGCCAGAGCAATTCCATCTCGGTTAAACAGTGATCTTGTTGTGTATGCAGTAAAACTTAAACTGACACCCCACCCTCCCCCCTGAGGAACTTACTTAAAAGCAAGTCCAGGAAACCAGTAAAATATGGTCGACCAGTCCCTGATAACAGAGCCCAAATACAAGGGTAGGGGAGGGCAGGTGGAGATAACAGAACCAGAGGATGAGTCAGGCCAGATGGAGACATCCAATCACTATCTCCCTAAAGAATGTAGGCCCCACCTTTTGGGTGCCAATTCTGACCAAAGTAATAGGTTAGTTCAAATAGCTACTATAGGGTGAATTGTAATTCAATTGGCCACCCGTGTGTGACCTAACATGACTACGCAACGTTCTCTGTGTGTTACAATCTCACTGGCCACCTGTGTGTGGCCAGGCTCGACCACATGGCCTTTGCTCTATAAAAGTTAGTCTGTGAGGCTGGAAGTGGTCGCTCTCTCTGTAAGAGGCGGCCCCGACCAGTCGGTTTGATTCTCGATGCTTGGAGCAAAATAAAGCTTTGCTTGACCTTCACTTTGTATCAGTCTCACTCCTTTGATCACGGACCCTAACAATTTGTGGGAAACAAATATGCAGATAAAGGACTCTGTTCTCCTTAACAAAACCTAAGGCATACTAGAGAATATTGTTTAACTTTTAAAACAATCAAAGATAGAAAGAGTATCAAATGTTCAGAGGCAGGATAGTCTTGTGATTAAAAGGGTGAACTCTGGAGCCTGAATAGCTGTTTTACTGGCTCTGTACCTCTGGGCAATGTTTCTTTCTTTTTTTGTTTTTTAAGATTTATTTATTTGAGGGAGAGAGAGAGAACACACAGGGGAGGGGCAGAGAGAGAGGAAGAGAGTCTCAAGCAGACTCCATGCTGAGTTTGGAGCCTGACACAGGGCTTATGTGGGGCTCAATCTCATGACCCTGAGATCACAACCTGAGCCAAAACCAAGAGCTGGACACTTACCCCAGTGTGCCACCCCAATGTCCCTCTGGGCAATGTTTCTTTGCATAGTTTCATCTATAAATCTATGATAATATCTACTGGGTTGTTAGGAAAATTAAATGACTTGGCACATAAAAAAGCTTAGATTAGTGCCTGAAACATGGAAAGTGCTCTACAAGTATAGCTACATTATTGTGTTATAGTATTAACAAGTATAGTTAGCAAGTATGTGAATATTACTAATGTTTATATTATAGGCTTACAAAATACAGATTTAGAAGCCTTTAATAGTCAATGATACTACTTTTCAAACACACATCTCATCTGCCATTCTACATGTGGTACCTCGTATTTTCCAAAAAGAATACCCCAGTAGGCACAATGTTATTTCTTAACTCATTTACTACTATAGGATGTAACCTCAGCAGACCTTTGTCAAGATCTACTACTTAGTTACTGTACCATTGAACCTGGTCTGGACTTAGTGACTTGCTTGACCAATAGAATATGGCAAAAGTGATATTCTGTGATTTCTGGAGTTAGGTCCTAACAAACCTTGAAACACTTGCTTTTGAAATGTTCCCTTTTTGAACCCATCTACCATGTGCTGAGAAGCCCAAGCCACACAGAGGGTCTACATGTAGATATTCTAGTGGATTGCATTGGTTGAGTTCCCAGCCAATTACCAACATCAACTGTCAGCATATAACTGATTCATTTTGGATGTCTACTCCAACTGATATTTCAAGGGACTCAGGCTCCACCCAGCTCCTATTTGACTGAAACTGCAGAACCAATCCCAAGAAAGAATCTCCCAGCTGATCCCAGTCAACCCACAGAACCATAAGAGATAATAATAAATCCTTATTTTAAGCCTCCAGGCTTCAGGATGGTTTGCCAAGCGACCATGGAGAACTAAAACACATACACCTTCTTGATCTCCCAGCCATGTGGTTCTAAGAACAAGACATCTTGATTTACTTCACCTGTGAGCTTATCCATCTGAAGCATTATGCTCCAAGCAAAAGCAAAACAAAATTCTAACTGCTTCAAACCATCAGCGCTCTCAAACAAGTTCTTGGGAGGCTACACTTTCACATGTCATTTAGGGAAGTCATTTTCCGCATAAATATTTGACACTAATCGTAAGTCTTTCAGGTTACTTAAGCTCTCCCCTCTCTTCAGGAATTCTAAATTTCCTTTTTTATCAAAGTGACCTGGCTGCTCCTGAGTGCCAAGGTTTTTTAAACCCTACATGGGTAAAATCTGGAAAATATAACCTTTAACAATTGCAAATAGTTTCAAGCCACTTCAGGAAAGTGTGAACCTTTGATTTTCCTTTGTGGCAGATGAACCCGTGGTTTAGAGCAAGAAAAGCCAATGGACCTTTAATTATGCAAAAGTACTGCAAGGACCTCTTTCTAAAAATGGTGAGGCTTGAGGCTGCCTTTCAAAGGAGCTTGGTGTTCTGCACAATAGTGTAAAGACTGGTCTCATGGGTGAGCAGAATTACAGCTTTGGAGATAATAATATCTTTGAAGTAGTGATTCTCAAAACCACTTTTAAAAGAAAAAAGTAGTGAAAATCCTCAGCACAGCTTTAAATTATTTTTATTATAAAATTACTTAAATATGTATAAACATAAAACAAATATAGATCAAGTGCCTACTGTATGCCAGATATTGTTCTGATATTGGTGACAGACTATTTCCCTGACCTCAGTGAGTTTATAATCTGATTGAACTATGATTATAAGTGAACCAGGACACTTATTAGAAAATAACATGGTATTATTCAAGACAGAAATATATAGTATTGTTCAAGACAGAAAAATCCAGATTTAGAGAACTGTACTAATGCTGCACTATTGTAATCTGATGTCTTTGGAAGGCTAATGGGCAAGACTCACATCTGGAAAAAGAGTGGATGGGCTCCATAAAGAAGTCAATTTTCATGCTGCCAATTGTCCTGGAAAAAGGTTAAACCAGGCATCAGGAAATGAGGACTCAGAAAGCAGATCCTACATATGAAGTGAAGAGAAGCTCTCTCCAGGTTCCTGTTAGATCTGGACTGTGAGACAGTTGTATGTAAATTCCCATTCTGCATTGGGAACTACAGACAAGCATTTTAAGAACCTAGAAAAATGTTTGAAAATTGGGGGAAAAATTATTGACTCCAAAATAATAAAACTGTTAAATCATTACTAATAGATGTTTAGATGCCTACAAAATGTAACTTTGTGTCAACAGCACTAATTTTTAAAATTAGTATTCATTAAAATGTCATTACATTCGGAAATAATTGGCCAGATGATGTCATTTCGCAAAAATTCTCAGACGTGTACAACTGCCAAGAAATCATTGCCAGTCATAAATTAAATGAGTTGCCAAATAATTTCCAAAGGAAACTCATAAAATTTATCTCATACAGTTAATATGAAATTAACGTGAGATGTGGGCTTGTTATCAATGTGTTTGATAAGAAGTGGAGTATGATCTCTAAATGCTTGAGAACTTATAGGCAACAAGGTCTTAAATGCCAAAAGAAGGGCTGGTTGCCCAGAGCCCTCTGGATAACGAGGGGATAAGTGCTTTCCTAGCTATACTGAAGCACGCCAGTTAAGTAGGGAAGCATATTAGTAAGGGATGGCCAGCGCTACAATAAACCCATAAACCCATACAGTATCTTCGTGTGATTTTAAAAAAAGATGACCTTTCCAAGTAGATATAGTCCTAGCCAGAGCACAGAGCTTGATGAGCTAGGAGTGGATTGGATTTCAGCACCTATGTACCTCCTGGGCTAGATGCCTTTATTCAGGAAACAACATGCACAGGCACTCGGGGTAGCCATGATAATACTCTGTGCAAATGTCAGACTCTGTATAGAATTGTTGCCTATTCTGTGGCTCTCCTCCCCTCCCATAGTCTTGAAGCCTTAGTCATGTGTTCATGGAAAGTTTTGGCCTCGTTACTGCTTTGCCATAGAAAACTGAGGAGAAGGACACACCCCACACTTGGAACAAAAAGAAAAGCAAGAGCCCCTTTCCTCAGGTCAGAGTAGTGCAACTGAAGATAGTTGTGCATAGTAGAGTGGGGATATGCTGAGAGTCACTGGCAGCCAAGGCAGGCTGAACCAGAACCCAGGAGCATGGAAACCTCTCCTGAGCATGAAACAGCATGCCCTTACAAATAACTGGTGGATAATCAAGTGATTAGGTACTTAAAATTAAGTCCAAGTTTATTTTGTAGTTACAGGTGAGTATAAGCTAAGGTCTAGGCTTCTTTCCTTCACAGAGGCTCTAGACAAACAAAAAATTCAAGCAGAGTAAGAGAGGGTTCTGTAGAAAATAAAAATAAAAATTGCTTTCCCAGCTTCATCTCTACCACATTAATAATTAATTTACATGTAAATAGTCCAACTACACCAATCAAAAGGCAAAGATTAGTGGTGGGTAATGAAACACATCTCATCTATATGCTGTTTATGAGAAATTCATTTCAAAGTCAGTAACATATAGGTCAGATGTAGTAAACAGATGAGAAAAAAGATATACCATGCAAATGTTAATTTTGAAGAACAGAAGTGACTATATTAATATCCAATGAAGTAGACTTCAGAGAAAAGAAAATTGCTAGAGGCAAAGAAAGACACCACATACAAAGGATCCATCCACCAGTAAGACAAAATGATCCTAAATATGTGCTCATCAAACAATAGAGCCTTAAAGACACAAAAGAAAACTGGGGGAGCTGAAAGACACAAAAGAAAGCTGGGGGAGCTGAAAGGAGAAATAGAAAAGTCTGCAGTTCTAGTTGGGGACATCTCCCTCTAACCAGTTGACAGAACTACTAGACAGAAAATCAGCAAGGACATAGAAGATCTGAAAAACTCAATCAACTGACATGGTCTAATTATCATGTAAAAAACATGATCGTCAACAACAGCAAAATACATTTTTTTTTAATTTTTAAATTTTATTTTATTTCTTCAGTGTTCCAAGATTCATTATTTATGCACCACACCCACTGTTCCATGCAATATGTGCCCTCCTTAATATCCACCACCAGGCTCACCCATCCCACCACACCCCCTTTCAAAACCCTATAGTCTCTCCATACTTCGTCTCCCCCTCCCCCCCCCAATTTTAAAAGTCATCCATGGAATGTTCATGAAGACAGTCCATATCCCTGGCCATAAGACAAACCTAAAAAATTTAAGAGTTAAAATCTGACCATAATGTGCATTCTCTGACTATAAGGGACTCAAGCTAGAAATTGATAACAGAAAGAAAGCAAGACAATCTCTAAACATATGAACATTAAACAACACACTTTTATGTAATGCATGGGTCAAAGAGGAAGTCTCAAAGAAAATTTCAAACTAAAATGATAGTACAATATATGGGTGCAGGATGTAGCTAAAGCATTACAGAGAGGATAATTTATTGTACCAAAATGTTTACATTAGAAATGCAGAAAGGTCTCAAGTGGATCAACAAACTAGAAAAAAGAAAAGCAAAATAAATCCAAAGCAAACAGGATGGAAATAATAAAAAATAAATAAATAAAATTGAAAATAGGTAAACAGTAGGGAAAATCAATGAAACAAAGGTGGGTTCTTTGACCAAATAAATAAATAAATAAACAAAATTGGTAAGCCTCTAGCAACACTCACAAAAATAAAAATAGAAGGGACAAAAGTCAACAATATCTGGTATACAACAGAGAATACCACTATAGATCCTGCCACCATTAAAAGGATAAAAAGGGAATACTACAAAAAACTTAATACACATAGTTTCAACAACTTAGAAGAAATGGACCAGTTTCTTTAAATCTACGAACTACCAAAATTAGGATATTCTGTTGGCTTTATCACACCAAAGTGCTTTTTTCAGCTTATCTAGTAAGAGCTATGGATGTACTTTAAAAATCAATTGTGTCTTCCCAACTTAGACTCCAAGTCCTACCCCTCAAAGGAAACTATTTCTAAGAGAATGTAGTGAAAATTCAATTTTTGGTTCAAAAGGATTCAGTGATGTTCTCCAACCCTGTCTTGTGAACAGTTATGTCCATAGTACAGTAAGCAGTACAGTAAGAAGCAATATACTGGGGAAGGGAATTCACAAATTTAACTTTTTATTTTTGGTCAACAATGTTCATAGATTCAGTAACCAATCCCCATCAGTCCTCCCTTCAAGTCTAAATTCTAAAAAAACAAAACAAAACAAAAACCAAAAACTTCTTAAAGGAAACCCTCAAGATCAATGGCAAATCAAAAATTTTTCCCCATTTTCTTGGGCTTGTAATTACCATAAATTCTACATTAAGAGATAGAGGAAAAAAGAAATAAATATCTCTGTGCAATGCCAGACTCTGTATAGCAACTATGGAGTACACTTCTAGAAGAGTCAACCTTCATTCTCATTTTTTTAGTTACTCTAAAGAGTTCTGTTTATGAGGAATTTCCAAAAAATGTTGCTTTTGACTTCAGAGAGCAGAGCAGCTAAACTATCCCAAGAATACTGGCATTAGCCCTGACACTTAAGAGCAATCCTGGTAAGAACAACCCACAAACTATCCTAATAAGCCATTTTGCTGCTCTGCATCACTACCTTGTTGACAGATTCCAGCACTCGTCCTGAGCTTCCATTAATAAGAACAGTCATGGACCCAACTCACCCATGGGGCCAGGGGCCCATCTTTTTCCTTACATAATTTCTTTGAGTTCAGCCATTGGACGTAATGGGTATGTTTTCCTTGAAACTATCTTCATGCAAACCAGGTGCATTTACTCTCTAAAGAATACATGCCAGAATGCTAACCATATTTTCACAGAAATACAAGATTGGGTTCTGAATCTGTGCAGATGCAATCAGCCCAAACTTTATAAAATAAGTGAATAACTCCAGTGTCCCACATCCATCATGTCACCTATTTCTTTTAACATTTAGTGAATGGAAACCCGCCTTTTTCATGTTGGATGGTGATTTTATGGATTCTAGTAAGAAACATCATTTCTGAACAAAGGCTACCCAGAACCACAAAGGCAGGCATTCAACCAGAAAAACGAAGTCAGTGTTGGAAGGGTCATGTCATCACCTACTACAGGGCCCCTATGAAAAATATGAAAAAGTGGACAAAGGATACTCAATATAACATGGCCTGGGTGCTTAGAGATTCCATAACAGTGCTTCAAGTCATGTTTTGAAAGAAATGAAAATGAATTTTCTGCCCCTTTCTTTATAAAACCTGATGTAATGTAAGTTTTAAATGGATTTTGATTACAATTTCCCATAGCCTGAGGGTAAGTCTTTTTTGAAAAAGAGCAACCATATTTTCAATATTTTACTGATAAGTTACATTAATCATTTAAAAACACCATCTGCCTCCTTTGTGAAGGGCCCCAGTTCTCAATTTAGAAGAGAAAGTATAACCAAAGAACCCACAGAAACAAAAATTAATCTCTAAAAACCCTAACCCAGCAATAAGTTCCACAGACAGTGGAATGGGGTCGCAGGTGATCCATTGAGAAAATGAAATGAAAGCCAGCACTACAGAGTGCCCAGTCTATTAAAATGTCTCTCATCGGTAGCACGGAAGTGCACTTCAGAGGGCAATTCAAAGGGAAGGGCACCAGGGTCACGAGGCTCTTCCTGTCTGACAAGTGGTGGCAGCGCCAAGTGCTAAATGACAGGACATGGGTCTGTCTGATTACCACGCAGTGTGGTCATTGGCCAACTTGGGACATTCAGGGGTTGTTTGGGGGCAGTGGAGGTAAAGGTGGAAGGTGCCGGGCCTGCCTTGTTTTGCTCTTACAGTGAAGAAGCCAGAAATATCATGGAGGCAGGTCTCATCTCATAACTGGTGATCAAACTTCCCAGAAAAACAAAGCACAAAATCAAACATTCTGAGGGGTAGGGAAAAGGCCAAGGCAGGGCTCAAGCTCTTGGGTTATTTTCTACCATCCTGGCCTCTGTCTTGCTTGTGAGCTCTCCACGCACCCTAAGATGTGAAATGAAGGAATGTCTGGCACCAGGTAGGGCATTTGCATATATGTCACTTACAAGGACGGTCATGAAAAACCCATAGATGCCTTTCTCCATAACCAGCTAATGAATGTGGGTCCTGGTACATTTTTTTTTAATCCAGTAAATGCTTGCAACTTTCAGGGCAACCTACTACCTTGTACGCTGCAGTATAGGATAGTAAAATCTGGTTGCTGCCTCTACCTTGGTGCACTGAAAACCTTGGTGAAGACTGATACCCAAAACCCTTTCATTTGTCCTTCATGCTTAGTAATTTATTTGAGCAAGAGAGAGCAAGGGTAAGAAAGCACAAGTCGCAGGGAGAGGGGCTGAGGGGGAGGGAGAAGCAAACTCTATGCTGAGCGGGGAGCCCAATGCAGGGCTGCATCCCAGGAAGACACTTAACTGACTGAGCCACTCAGGGGCCCCCAAACTAATTTTAATGTGGAGGTTCAAATCCCATAAATGGAGCTGAAAATACTCTCTCTACCTTAAGAGTCACTTCAGACCAGAGGTGCTACGAAACCATAGTGGAATCTTTCGAATGTTGCAGGGACTTGTGTGAGGAAACTAGTAGAGCAGGATTTCCTGTCAACACAGGATGGAAGGTGAAATCTAAGTTCTGTATACATAAAATCTTCTACCCATCATTTTTTTTTCTTAAGTTACAGGGGATCACTTTATAAAATTGTCCTCTATTTTTTAATTTGTGTAATTACATTTTTCTAGATGTATCTGCACTTCACAGGGTGTTCTCATAATTAGTTTTGGTTTGCATAGCATGTGTTATCTTTTGCTTTTTACTCCCTTTCCAATCCCTATCTATCCTTGTCTTTCCCTGTGCAATTACACATAGAAACAGGAAAACCTATCTGTGCACTTGAGGTTCATGTAATATGCTGTACTACACATGCTCTCAGCCACTTTTCACCACTAGCAAGCAAAATGCCATCAACAGTGAATTTTGCAAGAGGGGTGACAGTTTTTCACTGTTGCTCACCCAGATCATGGAAATAAATGTAATATTTAAGGTCAAACCCAGGGAATAGTTCCTGGAGTAAAAAAATACAGTGAAACCAGACTCTTCTCTGCTTCCCTCAAAGAAAACTGTCTTCCTTGAAGACAATTATGCATGTTAAATAATATCAACTAGGTTTTTATTGAGCACTTACTATGTGCTAGGCATATGCATTATCCACATATACCATTAATAGTTCACCAACCCTAAGAGGAAATTATTACTGGACTCGTTTGATGGAAGAGACAAAAGGTATCAACCTGTTGAAGCCTACAGTTAGTACAAAATCATGGTTCACATAAAACAAAGCCAGAGCTCAGACCTGGGTCTGTCTGCTGTCAAGGTTTGTATTCTTCCTCTGCTGCAGTTAAGGGACATCTCCTACTAAAGAAAGCCAGCCTAGCATATTGGTTATAACTTTTGCACCATAGATGCTGATGACTCAACTTTAAAAAAAATACCCCATGTAAAGAGTGGTCTTTCTTTTTTTAACAGAAATTATGACCACAGTAGTTCTAGGGAACCAATCCCTCTAACATGACCTGAAACATGAAACTACTCAACAATTTAATTAGTTGTGACAATTGCCACTTAATTTGGATAACACGAAAGCAGATTTCATACAGTCACTGCTCCGCTGTCGCTCTCAAAAGGACTTTCTCAGAAGCCAGTACTAACTTGGGCCCAGAGAAGGTGGTATACATGAATCACAGAAGCCATGTGTTAAATTCATGCCACCAGTAAATACATCTCCCAGAATTCATCTTCCTAAGGTTTGAAGGAGGAAAATCATAAAAAGTACAATAGAGTTCAAAAGACAAAGCAAAAGGAAAACCAACAGACTTTGGTAACCTGGGAGAGGCCACCCACATGTCAAGAGTAATACGGGTAACACATGTTCACCATAATTTCCCTCAGTTATCGAGGTCAGTTACACTATACCCATCACCAGCAGAGTAACTATTAAAACATTTTTAAGAAATGTAACCAAATGATTAATTTATATGATCAATCACATTTACCCAAATGATTGCAAGTAGTTTAAATATTTTGATGATTAAAGGGGCACCTGGGTGGCACAGTCAATTAAGCCTCGGACTCTAGGTTTGGGCTCAGGTGGTGATCTTGCCATCCTGAGATGGAGCCCCACGTTGGGGATTCTTTCTCCTTCTCCCTCTGCCCCTCCCCCTCAAATAAATAAATAAACCTTTGAAAAAATTGGACTTCAGTTACCTGGAGGATTATGCTACATTAAATATCTCTCTGATGATGCTAAACAATTTAACCTAGATGATAGCCTAGGTAGCATACGGTCTCCTGGCCAGGGGCGCCATTCTCCTCCCCTTGGCACTGGATGACCCAGCCACTCTAAGACACAGCTCTCCTGCCTGCTTGCCCTGACAATGAAATGAGGCTGTAGTTGAAAAACTGCTATTTTTTAAAGCACCCAAGAAAGCCAAAGCATATGATTTAACAGAAACAAAAACCCTAGTGTCTGGAAAGTAGGAAATGGAACTCTCCAGAGAGAAAAGCCTGACCTCATGTTACTTTATAACTTCCCAAATTCTGTGACCATACCCTGGGACCTCTGATCAACAGAATACAAATCAATTAATAGTGAAAGGGGTGTACCTGAGAAAAATCACATCTGTTCTGCCTTTTCTATGCTTATTTCTTAATGACTATATCAGCACATCTGTGGGCACACTGGTTCATTTTAACTCACTCTCTGGGCTTGGATTCATTTAGATCTCCAATTTCCTTCAGCATTCTGGCCACTGGACCTGGCACAAAAATCCTCTTTGGGCAGGTTCTGAGACTGTTATGACTGTAGTGCCCTTCAAACAATATATAAATAGGGGCGCCTGGGTGGCTCAGTAGGTTAAAGCCTCTGCCTTCGGCTCAGGTCATGATCCCAGGGTCCTGGGATCAAGCCCCGCATTGGGCTCTCTGCTCAGTGGGGACCCTGCTTCCCCCACTCTCTCTTTGCCTGCCTTTCTGCCTACTTGTGATCTCTGTCAAATAAATAAATAAAATCTTTATATATATACACACATACATGTATATATATACTTATACATTTATATATATACATGTATGTGTGTGTGTGTGTATATATATATAAAACTACTCAAGATTATGTGCTTCAGATGCATAGAGAAAACACACTTCTGGGTGGGGGGGAGACCTTTTAAGGACTCAACTACCATACATATTGGCATCAAAGACTAATGAAAAGACTAGAAGTCTTGAAGATGGTGGTGGAATTCAGAGGATTGGATTTTGAATTTGTTTCACCACTTACTAGATGGATAACCTTGAACAAGTTACATTATTTCTGAAAACCAAACTCCCCTCACTTGTTAATTAGAGATAAAATGGGCTCCTTGCCTCATAGGGTTGTTACGAGAATGGAATGAAATGATGTAGGCTTATCATAGATCTTGGCATTTTATAAGTGCTTAATAAATATTAGTTGCTAATATTTTCATAAAATTAATCATATCCTTCCCCAGGCAGTTTGTACATATAGATACAACTTAGAATATTTGCACACACAAAAAAAAATGTTTGCCAGATCAATGGAAAAATAAGAAAATCTTGGCAAACAAACTTTGATTATTTTGTCTATGGCTTTCACGTGTGTTTTGTTTTTCTTAGATAATCTTTTAAAAAAAAAACCAAAGCCTTGATTCATTTAAGAATCATTCACTGAGTACCCAGTGGTACGTAAAGAAAGAAAAAAAGAATTGAATAGAGCTTGTCTCCGTGTTTACTCCCAATAACCAAACTGACCACAGCGAAGGCATCAGAATTCCTGTCTAACTTTACACATTCAAGTCATTTAACAAATGTGGCCATGTGGTGATTTAATATGATAAAAAAAAAAAGACCCTAAACCAGCCATGATACAACATTATAGATTCCATCAGAAGTATCAGCTACAGGAAAGTCACTCAGAAATCCAATAGACTAGAAGCCTCTAGATGGAAAAGACCAAATCTCATCCCTTTGAAAAAGGAACACAAGGAAATATGAAGTTGATTTCTAAACAGAATTAATGAATGAGTATAATACATAAATCATAGTACAAAAACATTTCTGCTGTGGACATATGAAGTAACTATAAAATTGATAATAAAAGTCTTTAACTTTTAATTTCTACAGAGGAAGGATTCTCCACCTATATACCGCAGGTCTTCATTTCTGGTAAATGGACATCTTTTATTTTCATCCCATTCACGTACATTCTCTTGCTCACCTCACCTGCAGAATAAACTGCTAATTCTGGGGGCGCCTGGGTGGCTCAGTGGGTTAAGGCCTCTGCCTTCGGCTCGGGTCATGATCCCAGGGTCCTGGGATCGAGCCCCACATCGGGCTCTCTGCTCAGCGGGGAGCCTGCTTCCTCCTCTCTCTCTGTCTGCCTCTCTGCCTACTTGTGATCTCTGTCTGTCAAATAAATAAATAAAATCTTTCAAAAAAATAAACTGCTAATTCCGATCTGTGAGTTTTACTTTTTATGTAACTTTTTTCATTAGAAGTATTATTAAGAGGAAGCTAATGCATTTCTAGCTAGGCAACTTGTTTCAAACTGACATCAATGTAACATAAAAAAAAATATAAACAAAAGCACTAAGAATACAATAGTTAATGGAAGGAACTTCTCGGGGAGCATAAAACAACCAACTGAAATTTAGTTCTTCCTCCAAAATATGTTTTTTTTCTAAATTTTCATGTAAATAGTGTCATTCTAAAGCACCATATGTGCAGAATGAAACAAGCAGACACAGCTGGCTCCTGGCCATAGCAGATGGAAGGAAACCAATAAAGCAGTTAAGCATCAAGCTGAAGGGCTCCCATGCACACACACACACACACATACACACACACACACGCACACGCGCACAGACTCTCATCATCAGATGTTGATGAAGTACTCAGTTTCACTGGGAAGCCCAAATGATAGGTGGCACAAATGAAATTATGAACAACTTTATAAACACTGACAAGGTGGATGTCTTCTCGCTGCTCAGCTAAAATATGGAATTACATTAATGGGCACTGGCACACGCACAAATCATCTCAAACTTCCTAATTCCATGGCTACTTCTTGTGCAGACAGCTCTCAGAACTATACCCAAATTTCCACACCACATGCTTTGCTATAACCTCCCAGAGACTGCCAGGATTCATGAAACCACTTTTAAAAGGCGTCCTGAGTGAGAGGTTGTCAGCCTGGCATATGGGGCTGTGACTCTTGTGCCAAGCCCAGAAGTCCCACGCTTTGTCATGCCTGCTAGGGGAGGACAGACCCTCAACTCCCTGCTTGGCAACTTGCTGGTAGGACCCCTTCATGCTCCCTCTTCCCCAGGTAACATACCATCTGTTTTTAGTATCTAATGTAGGCAGGTCAGCTGAACTCTTCCCGGGAAATAGCACTGGGAATGGCATAGAATGAAATAGGACATATGTGTTAAGAGCAAAAAGGAGCTCTGAAACGTCCTGCTTCTCACCTCACACATTAAAATATATTGTCGCTGACTAGCCAGCTATGTGTTTTCATGCAACACGCTTAACCTCTTTGGACTTCAGTTTTCTACTCCGCAAAATGATAGAACTGCAACTCTCAGGCACCTTCCAATTCAAACACTCTATGACAAGTAGCTGTGTAGTATTCCAAGTCCATAAAACTTATGTAAAGCTATCTGGGAAGAAGAGTCAATGACAAAAAGGCATTTAAAATTCACAGAAAAGACCAGTTCCCTTATAAAAATGGAATCCAACAGAGGGAAAAAAAATCTTAGCCTTAAACATAACTTAGTAAACAACAGTGTGGTAAGTAGAATTACTGACCACTCTCCTATAGTGTAGTATACATCCTTGCCATATCCTGATAGTGTATGGAATGTACTTTTCTACCCCTTGACCTTGGACTTGGCCATGTGACTCACTTTTTTCAATGGGAAATTAGTGAAAGTAATACAGAGACTTAAAATGTGCCTGTACATTGGGGTTGCCCTCGTGAGCATCTGCCATTGCCACTGGGAAAACATACCACGGGAGTCACTGCCCATTCAGTCGGAACCCCAGAAGAGACTCATGGAATAGTCCTAAATTGGGCCTACAGCCTGGAGTCCAAGTGAACTTCACAGACCCACAGGCAAGGATAAAAGTACTTTTGTTGTAAACCACTGAGATTTTGAGGCTAGTACATATCATGATTCCAAGAAAAGCTGACTGATCAGCCCTGCAAAGAAATAACATAGGGCATATGAAGGAAATGGCTAGAGAACATGAGAAATTAAACACCCACCTATATGGGTTCTATATACATATCTATCGAGATTCTCTATCATAGAAGCTACGATGATGTGTACTCAATGTGTTCACAAGTGTGTCAAGATGACTGTGATGTCAGTGGAAAACAGTACACAAATTACAACAGGCTCCTCTATACTCAATTTAAAGCAAACATAATGAATAGTCATAAATGGTCAGCTTGAAAACACTTTTATTGGGAAAGTGGTAAAATTATGGAAAAATCTGAAAGTTCCTGAAACTTATTTGAATATTGGTTTTTACAAACTACCACATATAGTCTTTTTACACTGTATATCGTCTGGGGACACCGCAGATGTTTGCCACCGTAAGCCACACACCTTTTTTTTTTCCTCTGCAAACAGAATTTTTTTTTTAATATTTAGAAATTCAGATATGATTGACATATAACAGCCTGGAAGTTTAAGGTGTACATGTTGGCTTGACACATTTACATATTACAATATGATTACCACCTAAGCATTAGCAAATGTTTCTATCATGTTACATAATTATCATTTCTTTGTTGTGGTGAGAACAATTAAGATCTAGTCTCTTAGAAACTTGGAAGTTTATAATATCGTATTATTGACTATAATCACTATGCTGTGCATTGAAGTCTCCAGACCTTACTCATCTTCCCTTTGCAAGTTCATATCCTTTGACCAATACCTCCCCAGTTTCCCCACCCTCACCACTCCCACCACCACCATTCTACTCTCTGTTTACAGAACTATGGCTTTTTTGGAGTCCACATATAAGTGAAATCTTACAGTATTTGTCTTTCTCTGACATACCTCACTTAGCATAATGACTTCAAGGTCCATTTATGTTGGTACAGATGGTAGGATTCCTTCTTCTTATGGCTAAATTATATTCATTCTATATAAATACACCACATCTTCTTTACCCACTCATCCACTGACAGACACTTAGGTTGTTTCCACACTTAGCTATTGTAAATAATACTGTGATGAATATGATTGTGCAGGTATCTCTTCAAGATACTAATTTTTTTAAATTAATTTCATTTCTTTTCAGCGTAACAGAATTCATACTTTTACAACACACCCAGTGCTCCATGCAATGCGTGCCCTCCATAATACCCACCACCTGGCTCCCCCAACCTCCCACCCCACCCCTTCAAAACCCTCAGGTTGTTTTTTAGAGTCCATAGTCTCTCGTGGTTCATCTCCCCCCCAATTTCCCTCAACTCCCTTCTCCTCTCCATCTCCCCATGTCCTCCATGTTATGTTATGCTCCGCAAATAAGTGAAACCATATGATAATTGACTCTCTCTGCTTGACATATTTCACTCAGCATAATCTCTTCCAGTCCCGTCCATGTTGCTATAAAAGTTGGGTATTCATCCTTTCTGATGGAGCCATAATACTCCATAGTGTATATGGACCACATCTTCCTTATCCATTCGTCCGTTGAAGGGCATCTTGATTCTTTCCACAGTTTGGCGACCGTGGCCATTGCTGCTATAAACATTGGGGTACAGATGGCCCTTCTTTTCACCACATCTGTATCTTTGGGGTAAATACCCAGTAGTGCAATTGCAAGGTCATAGGGAAGCTCTATTTTTAACTTCTTGAGGAATCTCCACACTGTTCTCCAGAGTGGTTGCACCAACTTGCATTCCCACCAACAGTGTAAGAGGGTTCCCCTTTCTCCACATCCTCTCCAACACACGTTGTTTCCTGTCTAATTTTTTTTTTTTTTGACAGAGATCATAAGTAGGCCGGGGGTGGGGGGGAGGCAGGCTCCCTGCTGAGCACAGAGCCCGATGTGGGACTCGATCCCAGGACCCCGGGATCATGACCTGAGCCAAAGGCAGAGGCTTTAACACACTGAGCCACCCAGGTGCCCCAAGATACTAATTTTATATGTCTAGAGTGGGACTGCTGGATCATATGATAGCTCTACTTTTAATTTTTAAGAAGCCAACATACTGTTTTCTATAATGGTTGTTTTCTATCTTCCATTCCAGTTCCATTTTACATTTCCACCCACAATGCATAAGAGTTCCCATTTTTCCATATCCTTACCAACATTTATTATTTCTTGACTTTTTCATAATGCCTGCTCTAACAGATGTGAGACGGTATCTCATTGTGGTTTTTGATTTGCGTTTTCCTGATGACTAGCTATATTGGGAATCTTTTCATGAACATGTTGGCCATTTGTTCTTCTTTGGGATAATGTCTTGCAGGTCCTTTTCCTATTTTTAGATTGGATATATTTGTAGTGAAAAAACTGAGCCCTTTTCCTCTAAGATCAAGAAACAAGACAAGGATGTTCACTCTCACCACTTTAACACAACATAATACTGGAAGTCCTAGCCACAGCAATCAGACAAGAAAAAGACATAAAAAGGCATCCAAATTGGTATGAAAGAAATAAAAATTTTCACAATTAGTAGATGACATGATACTATATGTAAAAGACCCTAAAGATTACAGCAAAATACTACTAGAACTGATAGATGAATCCAGCAAGGTCATAGGATACAAAATCAATGTACAGAAATCTGTTTTATTTTTATACACTAATACTGAAGTAGCAAAAAATAAATAAATAAATTAAGAAAACAATCCCAAAGAAACACATCAACAATAATACAATAATAGTAGGGGACTTTAACACTCCCCTTACTGAAATGGACAGATCACCCAAGCAAAAGATCAACAGGGAAATAAAGGCCTTAAATGACACACTGGACCAGATGGACATCACAGATATATTCAGAACATTTCACCCCAAAGCAACAGAATACACATTCTTCTCTAGTGCACATGGAACATTCTCCAGAATAGATCACATCCTGGGTCATAAATTAGGTCTCAACCAGTATCAAAAGATTGGGATCATTCCCTGCATATTTTCAGACCACAATGCTCTGAAGCTAGAACTCAATCACAAGAGGAAATTTGGAAAGAACCCAAATACATGGAGACTAAACAGCATCCTTCTAAAGAATGAATGGCTCAACCAGCCATTCAATTCCATGAATTGAAAAAATTCATGGAAACAAATGATAATGAAAACACAACAGTTCAAAATCTGTGGGACACAACAAAGGCAGTCCTGAGAGGAAAATATATAGCGGTACAAGCATTTCTCAAGAAACAAGAAAGGTCTCAAATACACAACCTAACCCTACACCTAAAAGAGCTGGAGAAAGAACAAGAAAGAGAGCCTAAACCCAACAGGAGAAGAGAAATCATAAAGATCAGAGCAGAAATCAATGAAATAGAAATCAAAAAAACAACAGAACAAATCAACGAAACTAGGAGCTGGTTCTTTGAAAGAATTAATAGGATTGATAAACCCCTGGCCAGACTTATCAAAAAGAAAAAAGAAAGGACCCAAATAAATAAAATCATGAACGAAAGAGGAGAAATCACAACCAACACTAAAGAAATAAAAACAATTATAAGAACATAGTATGAGCAACTCTACGCCAACAAATTTGACAATCTGGAAGAAATGGATGCATTCCTAGAGACATATAAACTACCACAACTGAACCAGGATGAAATAGAAAACCTGAACAGACCCATAACCAGTAAGGAGATTGAAACAGTCATCAAAAATCTCCAGACAAACAAAATCCGAGGGCCAGACAGCTTCCCAGGGGAATTCTACCAAACATTTAAAGAAGAATTAATTCCTATTCTCCTGAAACTGTTCCAAAAAATAGAAATGAAAGGAAAACTTCCAAACTCATTTTATGAGGCCAGCATCACCTTGATCCCAAAACCAGACAAGGATCCCATCAAAAAAGAGAATTACAGACCAATATCCTTGATGAACACAGACGCGAAAATTCTCACCAAAATACTAGCCAATAGGATTCAACAGTACATTAAAAGGATTATCCACCATGACCAAGTGGGATTTATTCC